>WBMW01001341.1:80261-199648 GCA_013396635.1 Penelope pileata
CCTTCCAACCCAGGCCATTCTATGATTCTATGATATTGTGGATTAGTAAATCCTACCCTACATTATAGCATTATTTTCCTTGTTTGCCCACTGTTACTTAACTAATTCTACTTCTTATCTTGTTAAATACGGTCTTATATTCCATCAGTGTGTTTTTTCCTATTTTCCCCTGCATAAATTGTCTACATTATCTAAGTAAAGCAAGATTTTTGAATTCCTATCCATGCTGAAGGAAACAAAGTCATGTTTTCCATCTGTAAACAAGTCTCTCCTTTCGCAAACAACAGGTCAAAGCCAAAAGCCCTTCCTCTGCAGCAAATTTTGTACATGCTACCATTGTCTCCAATAAATTTACTAAGGTGGTTAAGTGTCAGTGCATGGAGTTTTCACATTCTTTCCACATGGATATTCACTACACACAGAAACCAGTTTCCCTCTTCACACCAAAATACTCGATTACTACAATCAGATCTCATCCAGGAAAGATCTACAGTGATCAGGCTGGCCATATCAGATAAAAGTCATTTCTCAGTGCAATTTCTATTAACTAAGAGTTGTGCAAAATTAAAAACTAAGATCAAGAATTACGTTTATAAGGCAATGCTGTGGTTAAATACCATCATTTTTACATTGACATTTTAATCTTAGCCAGCTGCGTATAGGCAAGTAGACAGTCTGAGATGAACACTGTTTCTGCTCCACAAGTAAAATTATTATAATTTCAACTGTATTATCCTTTTATTGAGACAGAATAATTTTTACATTACCTTTTTGCATACTTTCTTGGCAAGCGTCAGAAGGTCCTTGGAGGACTGTATTACAAGTCTGGTACTTTGGAGGTGTATCTTGTTCTATTTAAAATTGGGATCCCTGTTCCCAAGTAGTTCACTCAGTTGGCTGAAAAACAGCTTTGCAGAGAAGGATCTGGGATCCTGGTGGACACCAAACTAAACGTGAGCCAGAAATGCACCATCACAGAAAAGAAGGCTAATAGCAGGGTCTGTGGGGATAGGACGAGGGGGGAATGGCTTCAAACCGAAAGAGAGGAAATTTATGTTAGATTTAAGGAAAAAGTTGTTTAGAGTAAGGGTGGTGAAGCACTGGAACATATTGCCCAGAGAGGTGGTGGAAGCCCTGTCCCTGGAGACATTCAAGGTCACGCTGGATCAAGATCTGCGCAACCTGATCTAGCTGCAGGTGTCCCTGTATGTTGCAGGGGAGTTAGACTAGATGACCTTTAAAGCTCCCTTCCAACTGTAAGGATTCTATGATTCTAACGATATCCTGAGCTGAATTAGAAGTGTGGCCAACTGGTCAAGGGATGTGATCATTCCTCCCTACTCAGAACTCAAAGTCTGAGGCCGTCTGGAGCACTGTGTTCAGTTCTGGGATCCTCAACAGAAGAGAGATATGAACCTACCAAAGAGAGTCCAACAAAGCACTTGGAAGATGATTAAGGGACCAGAGCCCCTACTCAGAACTCAAAGTCTGAGGCCGTCTGGAGCACTGTGTTCAGTTCTGGGATCCTCAACAGAAGAGAGATATGAACCTACCAAAGAGAGTCCAACAAAGCACTTGGAAGATGATTAAGGGACCAGAGCATCTCTCTTGTGAGGAGAAGCTGAGAGAGTTGGGACTATTCAGCCTAAAGAAAATGTTAACACGAAAATTTTAATAAGGCACACAAGTACCTGAAATGAGATTGAAAAAATGACAGAGCCAGACTCTTTTCACTGATGTCTAGCAACAGGACAAGTGGCAATGGAAACAACCTGGAACACCGAATGTTCCCCCTGAACATCAGGAAATGGTTCTTAACTGTGAGAGTGGTGAAGCACTGGAACATGTTGCCCAGAGAGGTTTTTCAGTCTCCTTACTTGGAGAACTGCAAAACCTGTCTGGACAACTGGCTCCAGGTGGCCCTGCTTGAGCAGAGAATTTGAACCAAATGACTTCCAGAGGTCCCTTACAACTGTTTCATTCTGAAATTCTGTAATGTCCATAAAGAGGCAAGAAAGAGTATAAGTAGGGAGGCGCACTCTAAAACCTCTCATCCAAAATTCATGAATGGAAGGAGAATGAAATGGGAACATTCACTGAGTGAAGCAAATGAGGCTTAGCTGCACCCTAAACACCATCTACTGGCTACCACTGCCAGAAGCTACTGTCTACTAGGCTGATCCAATAGGATATATTTTTTTTAATTACATAGAACTGCTTCAGTACACAAATGAAATACCAGTTTCAGCTAATTACTTCTGTTCTAGGTAATTTATAACTGAATATTATGAGGGAATTAATTACAACATATTTCATGTATATATGTACTCATTTTTATATACAGTAGTGTGTATGAGGGCTGCTCTGAAAGTAATGCCTCCTATTCTATTATATTAGCTCATGACATCGGAGATGGATGTTGGTGGGATGACAGTAGAGGATGAAACTTTCTGTCAATATTACATTATAACATTACATGTTGTTGCCGTGCGACAGATGGCAGCAGAAGGGCAGTGTGGCAAACTGATGTTGGACACGGAAATGTGTATGAAGCAAAGATGCCATTGAATTCCTCCACTAAGAAAAAATTGCAGACATTGACATTCATTGATGCTTGCTGAACATTTCTGGAGATCAAACCGTGGGTGTGAGCACAGTAAGGCAGTGGGTAGTGCATTTCAGTAGTGGTGATAGCAGTATGAAAGACAAGCCATGTTCCAGACGGACATGCACAATTTTATGAGTGTGGCATGCAGACACTTGTTCATCACTGGCAAAAATGGTTTGTTTCAGCAACGGCAATGTGAAAGACAAGCCACACTGTGGACAGCTGTGCAGAGCTATCACACCAAAAAATGAAGAGCATCTGAATCAGCTCATCCACAGAAGTCAGCTAATGGTGGTGGCTATGTTGAGAAGTAGTGTTTTGTAGCTCAGACTTTGCTCTATCGAACAGTATTATTGTGCTCTTTTTATCTGTTGTAGTTTCTATGGAAATAAATAGAAGGCATTACTTTCAGAGTGACCTACATATCTATTCCTGCTTGTTTCTTAAGGAACAGATTTTTCTAACAGAGGGCTAAGGTTCTAATTTTTGTTATTGATTTTCACCATCATTCATCAAAACTCATTAATATTGTAATGTCTAACCTGTACGGTGTAAGAACATAATTATAGAATTAATGTTCTTACTACAGAACTGATTGTCTCAACCACACTCCCAGAAGACTGCCCTATTTCAATAAAAAGGAACTCTCCATTTCTCACATCTGTTTCTACCAATCCTTTCAAAGAACCCTTTGCTGATGCACAGAATTTATTGTTGTACTTTTGGGGGATATGCCACACTCTTCTTAGAGATTGTATTGCTTTAGAAATCACTGTCAAGAATGAGACGGCAATAAAAATTTAATTAAACATTTAGGGTTTTGCCTAGAGTTAGTCACTCTACATCCCTTCTGAAGGCTTTTCACTGCATACACAATAACGACATCTCAAAATTAGAGCTTGAATTGAGAATGCTTTATTAAATCTACTCCACCTATTGGAATATTATTGTGATTATCATTTATAATGTAAAAGTGCCTCAAAGCCCTAGGCATGCACATGTTCTCTGCTAGTACAGCATCTAGTACAGTGACAAAAAGATGGCTCCTGCCATAAAAAGACATTCATTCTATTGTTGAACAACAGTAAAAATCATTCTTGTTTCATTCATTCTGAATCTTTATTCCACGTCTCTCAATATATTTTCTAAGCACTTCAGAACTCAAGGCATCCACGAAATTCTCACTTCAGCTATTTACTGTTTATGATGGTTAATGGAGTTAAGTTAATGGAGTTAAGTGGAGTGGTTAATGGAGTAAGTCCAGCTGGCGTCCCGTTACGAGTGGTGTCCCCCAGGGGTTGGTATCGGGGGACACCACTTGTTTAATATCTTTATTGATGACCTAGATGAGGGGATTGAGTGTACCCTCAGTAAGTTTGCCGGTAAAACCATGTTGGGAGGATGTGTCAATCTGCCTCAGGGTAGGGAGGCTCTTCAGAGGAATCTGGATAGGCTGGATAGCTGGGCTGAGGCCAACGGGATGAGGTTCAATAAGGCCAAGTGCCGGGTCCTGCACTTTGGCCACAATAACCCCATGCAATGCTATAGGCTTGGGGCAGAATGGCTTGAAGACTGTATAGAGGAAAATGACCTGGGAGTGTTGGTTGATGCTTGGCTGAATATGAGCCAACAGTGTGCTCAGGTGTCAATGCCAATGGCATCCTGACCTGTATTAGAAATAGCGTAGCCAGCAGGAGCAGGGAGGTGATCATCCCCCTGTACTCAGCTCTGGTGGAGCCACATCTCGAGTACTGTGCTCAGCTTTGGNTGGAGTCACTGTCCCTGGCGCTGTTCAAGAAGCATCTAGATGAGGTGCTACGGGATATGATTTATTAGCTTAGTGGGTAGGGATGGTGATAGGAGGACAGTTGGACTAGATGATCTTGTAGGTCCTTTCCAACCTAGTGTTTCTATGATTCTATGGGTAAAAAGTCACATGACTACTTCTATTCAGTTTTGAGTATTTAAACCTATCCTCAAAGAAATAAAGAAGGGAAAGATATCTATTTACAAGCAGTTATGTTTGTTTAGAATGGATTTAGCTCTTGATATGATACAAGATTTTATTTTTCTAACTGCAAAAAGAAAAATGTTTTCACAAATATTTCTGAGCTAGAAATAAATAGGCATATTAACAAAACACACAGGAAAGACACAAATGAAATATTGTGTGGCTATGTGGCTATATTCTCCTCAACCTTTGCAAGTCTAATGCTCATAATCTCATTTTCCATTCTCGACATCTTATTCCAAACTTCTTCTGAAATAAAAATACTTTAAACAGCGTAATGATGTCCATAGCCCAGGGAAAGCACTAGAATTACAAGAAAGCTCTATTGGCACTCCACACTATGTCACTGAATTTGCTTCTTTAGAGTGGTTGTTCTGATCTTAACTTGTATGACTTACAAATGGGAAATAAGGTTTTTTTTTTGTCAAAAATGCTTTAAATAACACCAGATTGAACTGTCCTAAGTGTAGAAATTTTTTTTTAAAAACAACAACATTGTTGAAATCACAAAGTGTCAGGATAATTCTGTTAGATCAACATGCACTACTATCTCAGAGAAGAGAGATTGTACAACTTTGAATTTTGTGAGGTTGACTGATGCACTAAGGCTTTCATGTCACTGTTGGATCCAGTAAACCTATTACATGTACAAAAGAAATTTGAAAAGAATTTCTCAAAGCAGGAAATTCAAAACTGACCAAGTACTCTTCCTCTTTACTGCAACCAACGGGAGGCTAACAGTCTGACTGGAATTTGAACCCTAGTTTTGAATTTGCCAGCTTTCATCAGTAACTATCACTAGAGGCTACAACTCTTTTCCATAGCAATGGCTACTTCCATGTATCTAGAGATCTTCACAGAGATCCAGCAGATTCACCTGCTGTTATACTGTGGGAAGAACTCTTCTCTGAGTGCCAAAACTGAAGCTGAACTTCAGTTAGGTTGGAGATTGGATTAGGACTACAGGTGACAGGGTGAATTTCAAGTGAATAAACACAGTCATCTTGTGTCAGTTTAAAAGCCCTGTGGTAACATCTTGTGGCCACCATATCAGAGAATTACAATCTTGTGGCATATCTGTGAGCCCCATGAAAGTGAATCACTTTCTCACTAGCTTTAGAATTAAAATACTTAATGTTGGATTCTGAAGTGTCTTAAAGACTAAGAAGGAGCTGCTGCTAGCAGAGAAGAATATTTTAGATTCAATAACAGCTAGGGTAAAGATTAGTATCAGGAAAGCAGAGGCTGAGGAACCTTATTAATTACTTGTCCATGCAAGATCCCTGAGATAGACAAGTGTAAAATGCCAGAAATTGAGAATCGTTAACTGGTTCTAATACCAGGTAGGATCACTAGGTCTCAGCTGAAAGGGATGTGGTTATTAGCAAAATGTTCACAGACAGAAAGGCTCTAAATTGCTCTGGCAAGCCCCATGGACAGTGGGCTTGTCTTGGTTGTATAAATAGCTTGTGATATATTCTGGTATAGATTTTTCTTGCTGTTTTCTTACTACTTAGAAGATTAGTTTTAATCTTTCTTTAAGGATCTCTTCTATTTGGGCACCTTTAAAAGGTAAGGGTGTAGGTTTTCTGTCATCTTGCACAAATCCAGACAAACAGGATTGCAAAACTTTGCCAAGTTCAAAGTAATTATCTTCCATACATGGAAAATAACTGGGACTAACAGTAAGGCTCATTGTCCTGGCACAGGCACCCAATGTCTCTCTGCTGGCCAGCAGTCACCAGATTTAACTTTTTCAGTCCAAGAGAAAATGACTATTTGCTTTACTCAACACGTTTATTGGAATAACATTAAGGCTAAGATTAAATTTGCACTTACCGGGAGGAGCATAGGTAGCTCTAAGGAGTTCTGTTTTTAAGGCCAGTATTCAAGCTGAGCAGCAGAAATGACAGGATCAGCCTAGCAATCACCAAGCTGTGTGAAGTAACAACTCTGGTCCACCCAGGAGTAGAGCCAGCAAGGCAGGACAGCAGAAGCCAGAAACAGGGCTCAGCCAAACAGTAGGGAGAGCCAGGACTCAGGCTTAAATGGTGTGGGTAGAGGATGTGTTGAGGGACCAGGTGAAGCTGATCAGAGCATATGTTGAACTCAGGGCTATGACAACAGGGTTGCATTGTTAAGTCTGCTGTTGCAGACTTAGAGTTTGCTATGGCAAAACGAGGCTTAGTGACAGGAGGATGACTCTTCTTATTCTTATTTTCTTCTAGTCTGAATACTAGATTAAAATGTCTGTTGTTCTTAAACCTAGACTTCAGTCAGGGTTATGTCATGAGCTTGCAAAAAATAGAGTCTTCATCTCCTGTGTGTCTTCTGCTTTGGAGAAATTTGAGTATGAAAGAAGGAAATTATTCATGTTTTGTCCCTACCTGGAAAAGGTTCTCTGAGTTTTTCTTAAGTCTATGGAAGCTGTGGAAGATGGTAGTCAAAGGATGTCTTTTGCCAAAGCTGTCTAGGAACTCCTTCTGAGGTAAAATGAATCTTGGCGGCAGAAGAAAGAATTTATCTCTGTCCCTCCACTAATGTTAATCCATGTGTTAGTGCTACACTGCTAGAGTCCTGTGCTGTAGCTAACAGACAATGGACACGCAAGAGTTTGTTTTTCCTGCTTTATCCTGCAAGAACTGTATTTATAAATGAGGTATAATTTGTATGCTGTGACAGCTGACTATAAATCTTTCATTAAGCCTAAATTAAGATTACAGAGGAGGTTTTGAGAAGTTCTGAATCACATAAGGTTAACCAGGTCATTGATGAGTGATGATTCGAGAAGGGATAATAGTTTCTAATTTTTTTCCTAATCTAATAACAGTGACTAAGCATTACTTTTAAAAATAGAGTGGGGATTGGGTCAGCATTACAGAAAGCTATTGGTTTATCACTGAATCCTTCAAAGCTCCCTTACATCAGATATTAGAATGGTTAATGACAAAAAATGACCATTGGTGAACAAGTTTCAGAGCTTTCAGTTTTGGTTAAGCGAAACAGTGTGTTAGGAGCTACAGTTACTGTTGACTAAAGCCACTCAATCAAGGCAGAGAGGGGTAGCTTACTTTGAGTTCTCTGTTTTAATGTTAAGCCCTGGTTTAAGGCTCAGGTAGGCTCAGGGACAGCAGGAACTTGCTGATTCTGCTGGACTTCCTCAGATGTCGTAAGGAATGATTCAATAGGACAGTGCCTTCTGAGATTATTTTTCACCTAATCTTGGCCATTATGTGAAATGATAACAGATGTCAGAGCAAGAAAGTAGTTCCTATTTCATTCTTTTTCTTGTATAGATTGTCTGCATAACTGGTAAACAAAGGGTAAAGAATGACTCAAGATGAACAATTTTCCAAAGGTTGCTCCCCTTACTATAGAGGTAGGATTAAGATCAGAAAGGAGAGAGAATGAAGCACCTTCATTCTTGCATTCATACACCTACTGCACCTTTCAAGGCTCAATAATGTAAAACAAGAAAAAAAAAAAAGAAAGGATTTCTATTTCGATCACCACTCTTAAGCGAAGCATAACAGGTAAGTTTACAATTGAAGAAAGAATACTGAAAAGAGGGATATGGCTGTTGGTGAATGGTTAATGGTAGTTATATGCAGGCACTCCTCCCACACAGCATCCTGAAATCCTATATCCTCACATCACAAAACAGAATGCATCGTAATTTTACTGAAGTTTGTTTTGGGATCTCTAGATTTTTGCGTAGTATTGAATTGTGCTCACCAAAGCCTATGAGACAAGGTTCTTTTCCTGTTCTTTCCCATTGTGTCTTGCTCTAATAGAGAAGAAAAAAGAACTGGAGCCTGTGGAGTAAGGTTAAATTTAACAGCATCCATATAATGAATTAGCATCACCTTACAATATCAATTGATAAATTTTATCTTGTTTCCTGCCTGACTTCTGGGAATAAAATTACAAGCAATTAAATTTATATTTTGCCTTAAACTATCCGAGATGTTATGCTGTATGTTTTTAAGCATAGAAAAACTGAGGAAGAGATGAAGTGCAGATTCCTGGCAGAATTCCTGAAAGACTGGCTTATATTATTTTTCTAGTCCACTGAGAAGCTTCTTACATGTTGGCTGATACAGTGTTATGGTTCTTTTTAGGACAAGAGATATGGAAACCAAGGACATCTGTTTCTCTAATGTCCTGTTATTCTATGCGCAGGCTATTGCTATAAATACACAGCTTATAAGGCTTATGAGACCTAGGATGAGATGTCATGCCAGGCGTAAAGAATTGCTCAGATCTTTTGAATATTTTTAAACTCTAACACTGGTAGGGTAGAAGAGGGAGCGAATGGGCCTTTGGTGACCTATGATAAATATCTGTGTCTAAAAACTGTTCTCCAGCCATATAAAGTTTTTGAGAAATGTTTTCTAAGTAGAAAATATTTTGTAGGTAGAGATAAACACTGCTGTACAATTCAAGTTCTGCTTAAGTTTCTAAGAAAAAAGAACGGAGAGTGGATTTTACTGAGGGGTCTGCCAGTGCCTGAATCATAAATTAACAGCTTATGTTTTGCTTTACCTCAAATAAGGGTCTGCTCATATTTTTGGGAAGCATGTGAGGCACAAACTTGACTCTGCTGTTGTTTTACAGACCACCAAATGGCAGTAGGTCATGGCGAACAAATTGACCCAGAATAAAACTTGTTTTCACATTGGAAGTTTTGTTGTTGTTTTGTTTTATCCTTATAAGCAAGTCAAAGCAATTAGCATAAGAGTAGAGCTGTGGTCCATATGACAAAACGAAATAGCTTAATCTATTCTATCTTAGAATCTAAAAATGACGTTATATTTATGGCTAAGTTTATGGACTAGGCAAGCTAAGGAAAACTCATAACTCTATGGATGGATACTTATTCCTCAATGTATTAGGAATTATTAATAGAAATAGCAGGCTTTGAAAAGTCAGATTCATCACTTTTTCCTGTAGATAATGCCAATGTAGAACAGTTTCAGAAAGGAAAATATGCCTTTTTAATTTTCCTATTCTGAATGCTGATTAGGGCTATGACCCCTGATTGTGGGAACCTGAACCCAAACCACCAAGTTTGTACATCTAAACTGACTTGGTGAGGAAGAAAGCATTTGCTGGACAGGGAGAACAGTTTGTACTTAAATCTAGTCCATAGAGGATCTTCTAGTTAAATTTATATTTAAAATTTCAGGGGATAGAGACTGAGCAAGCTTGCTACTGAAACTACCTTCCACAAGGCCCACCACTAGATGGAGGAAGGCTGGTTCCAGAAGAAAAAAAGCTTTATTTTCTGCTGCCCAGGGAATTGTTTGTCTTCTTATCAATAGTTAAGTCTTAAATAAGAGTTTGGTTAAAGAAAAACCGCAGGAATGGCAGAACTGCAAAGCGCTATTTAGGTTCAGGGATTGTGTAGAAACGGAGAAAGGCAAATTGTGTTCTGTTTATCTGGTTTGTGACCTGTAGAAAAGTCTGAGCTACTTACCTAGGCTTAGGTTTGGTATTACAAATATGGCATGGAAATGCAGCAGCTGAAAAAGATTAAATTAGTACTCAATGGTAATGTAAAATGAGGAATTATTTTCATTTTGTTCTGATATGGATAGAGATACAGTTTATTAATCTTTATGATGAGAATTTGGGACATCAAAAGAGGAATACTGCTATGAAATTTTGGAAGGACTGCTAGTTCAAAGTAAGAACTTGTTCCAAAAAGAATTAATGATTTATGTATTTTCCTGTTTAGGGTAGAAGTTTAGAGCTATGGTTAGGATTAGATTAGTTAGGATCAGGAAACTCACCGAAAAAAAATCAATTTAAAGTTTGAGGTTTCATAGCTCCCTGAACTGCTCTAAGAACTGGTGTTAAGACCAAAGTAGTCTTTTCACAACAGAAGTCTCTCTTGAGTGTGGACATAAAACTAGAGATACAAATGAGATCCATTTACTCCAGGAGCTTAAAAAGCCTAGCTTCTTATAATGGCTGCTGGTGATGAGTGGCTTAAAGAGTGGCTTATAGTTCTCTGGGCATTGTCTGGTCTAACTGTTGTATTTAAGATTAAGAATGCACGCAGCAGGACTAAAGTTTAGGTTTTCATGTTTTCATCTTGCACAAATCCAGAGGATTCTGTTAAGTTCTAATATCTGTATTGCTGTATGAGATGATGGTTTTTTGAGAACTTGTTAGATTTAGAACAAGGTCAAAAGCACTTTGGAACACAGACCATAAGGGTTAAAACTTGCCTAACCTCCTTTCTAAACATTATGTATTTATTAAATTCAGGTACTTTCTGTGTTTATATGGTTACCAATATTTTGCAGTTTCCAAGGAGAAAAGAATACAAATTTCTTAACTTTAAGCTCTTGAGAAGATGATCTTTTTCAAGGTAAATTAGTGACACTGAAACATTAGATCAGATGCATATTTTAGGAGATTTTAGTAATTTAGTAGTACATTTGTGCTTTAAAATTTTTAAATTATAGGAAAAGAAAACTTAGACATGTAATAAGAGAACAATCCATAAGATAATTTTTAAATTCTCTCTTTCTCTTCTATATTTGCATCAGCAATACTACATGGCACTTGTTCCTTAAAATAATGTATTGGATTTGTGTGGCAAGATTTGCTAGCAGGAAGGCTGCAGTTTGATTTTAGTTCTCACTGCTCTAGTCTGCTAATAACAGGCAATAAATTATACTAATTTCCCTAAGATGCATCTGTTTTGCTCATGCTAGCAATTTCTGAACAATCTCCTCTTTCTTATCTCAAACCTTGAAGCCCTTTTTCATTGTGTTTTCTCCCCCTTCTTCCTTTGAGGATGGAGCGTGCAAGAGCTGTGTAGTAGAGTAGTTGGCCATCAGTATGAAAGCACCACAAATAGGCAACATTTTCATATTAAAAAGAAACCTGAAAGAGCCAATTTGAAACTAATACCAACTGCAAACAATCTCTATTTATTACTGACATGGTTTCATCCAACTCTTCAAATTGGCTCTTCAATACCATTCTTCCACATAAAAACTAAGTGCGCAGTACACTTCAGATAATGATGCATCAACATTTGTGACTTTTTTTTATCTTGGAAAATTAAGCCTACTTCTCAAGAACAACGCTATGAAGAAGAGCATTTTAAAACCACAGTGCTATTTTAAACCTGCTTGAAAAGTGTACCACAGCAGATTTGAATCCTGAAAATGCATTCAACAGAAGAGGCTAAACACCAGTGTCATACTCCTATTTTTAATACATAAATCATTGGCATTTGCTCAGACTTTTTATGTCACCGTTGAGGAAATGATCAAGTTAATCAGAAGACCCTTTTTTATCAATCTTTCATGCATTCTTTCTGCTGGATTACTGTAATTTATAATATGTTTTATCTCATGGATTAACCAGGTAGAAAGAATGTGTCCCTGGCTACATTTCGTGCAAGATCCCAAGAACATTCAGACTAGATTGTTTTGATTTTTGTTAGTTTCACCTCTTAAGCATTTTAAGAAAAATAATCAAAGCTATAAAAAGCAAACAGACATTAAAAAAGCCGCAGGGAGACTGAAATACAAAAATACGCATATATGGCTGTTGTCATTTAAATCACTTTGAATGCCAATGGAATGAAGCATGTACACAAAGTGGTAAAAGAAAACGCTACTGTTTAATAGGTAGATTCAACTTTATATCTAAAATAAATTAGCTTCCTCTATTTTGTGTTTTCCTCCACATAGTCAGCTGCATAGATTCATTGCTGCAGTAAGACATCATTCTAGACCTCACAGTACTGAAAAATATCTTTTAGCATAAGAGAAGCATAAGTTCTGCCAAGAAGGAAGCATAGATTATTCTCTTATTTCGATTAACTAGAAAAGCCCAAAAGACTGCGAAGTATTCAGGTAGTACCTATTTGCTCACAACCTGATAGAACCAGAATTCTTTTGCTGCGTTCCCCCCTCACTTTAGAGAAGTCCAAAAGACAGAGTAGCTCCCCCTGTGAAGATCACTCTCTTGTTTAGGAAGACTGTCTGAAAGTAATAAGCTCATATATAGTCCCTGTGTCACTCCTCCTTCATGCTTCCAACATCACGCAACTCTAAAGGTGAATAAAACATAACCCCTGCTGTCATACTTCAACTGTAGCGTAACAAGCATAAATAAACATTTCCCAGCATCAATAGGAGCACTACCAGCAGTGATGGCAGTATGCTGTATGTTTAGCTCTTCAATATTGAGAAAGCAGTAATCCAAGAGTCCTATTAAGCAGTCTGCAGCAATCCATCACAGCACAACAATGTCTTTGAAGCAGAAATGATCTTGAATCAGAATGTAAGATCAAAGTTCTTGGCATGAGCCCTGCCCTTACGAGGTATATCTGAGCTTGCATTTGGAAAATACAAGTCTTCCCACTTGCTTGGAAGTAGCTTCTTATTTGGTCGTATTTCAAAGATACTTCTTTCAATTGATTTGTAAACTTATGTTTAGCTCATATTCCTATATAACTGTTTGGTTTGTGAACTTACTCAGTAAAGCTGAAATCCAGAAGGAAAATACGTGTTGTTACCTGTTTTATTACCTGACCTGAGTTTTTGCTCTAAATTTGAGACATCTCTGAATTACTCCTTATTTTGTCAGGTGATCTCCAGCAAGAACACAAGATACACTTGTGGTCCTCCCCAGGAACCTGCTTCCACCATAAAAAAAAATACAAACAGATTTTCCTTCTATCTGATTCTATCAAATAGCATATTTTCTATTCATATATTCAACTGCATATTCAGCATTCCAGTATTTCCACCATTTCTTCACAGTTTCTTCATAGACTCCTTTTTTTCACTTCTGACAAGATCCACAATTTATGCCAATATACGTAAATATAGATTTGGCAATTTTGAGGGTAACCATAACCATACACGTTTTTTTCCCTCTTTTTCAAGTACATTTAACAATGTAGTCAGAAAAGATTTATCTTGGCTTACTTATCCAATATAAGAGGAATACTCAGACTGTTCCTCTGCACATTCCTACCTTTCAGCATCACTGATGACCTACTAATTGTCAGTTCTCTGTCATTAAGCTTATAGACTGACATAGATTTAACAAACAAATAAACAAAAATAGCTGAATCAGTATTTTCTTCACTTTTTTCTTTCTCAAGACATGCTTTCTTTCCCTCTTCCCTTTCCTGAAGTGGATTCTGACTCAGGTTCATTACAGCACCAGCTGAGATTTCAGGAGACACCTGAACTTCCTTCAGATTGGCTTTCTGACATCTTATAAATCATGAATTATTTGTTTTCTTTGATGGATGACTACCATTATTCCCCTTATTTAATAAATCTGAAGTGATTTACTAGCATTAGCAGAAAAAACATTGATGAGTGTCAATCTATCTGCGGGAACGTAGATAAACGATAATGGCATATTTTGTTTTATATATTTCTCAAGGCTGATACTCTTTAAGTTTGATTTGCTTGCTTTCAAAATTTCTACTCTTCCTTTCCCTATTTTGACTAGTTATGCTATGTGCTGGAACCATAACCTACTAACAAAGCTGCTCGATATTTCCCATGCTCCATTTTTCCAACCCTGTATTAACATGCTCAGACCTTTGACCAAATCTGTGTTCAGACTGATATTCGGCTCTGACTGAGCTAGTCCCAAGAATTTTTCTCCTGGAAAAAGAAAAAAAGCACTCATTCAGTTTTTCAGTTTTTCTTCAGTGGAATAGGACAGAAAAGAGTGGAAAATGAGGTGAGATAATGGAATTAGATTACTTAGAAATGTAAGAGTTCAAGTTTAAGAAAAAAGACTCATCTCTGTAGGGAAAAATAAAAATATTGGATCATGACATTAAAGAACATGTGGTCATGTGTATGGACAAACCAGTTAAGCTAAAACTGTCCAATATGTAAATAGCCTGCTAGAATTATTTAATTTTAATATTCCTTTTTATGATTTCTGTATATTTTAAAATACTGAAAACTATTCACATTTCATTCTACCTTGTGAAGGTTCGGCATTGCAACATTTCCATGAGAACAATAACACACAAAAAATTGGTGCCCCTAAGTCATGAAAACATCGTTCTCACTAGACAATAGATATAAAAATTCTGAAATGAAAACTCCAGGAAAAACAAGCAAGGGAAATCAAAATAAAATAGGCTACCTGGTCTTACATAAATTTAGTTCTAGGTGAAGACAACAACTTCTTTTATAATGATATGAGGAAAGATACAGATTCTACAGATTCTTGGGTGTTTTGGTAGGTTTAATTTGCATTTTAGCTGCATTCAGCTATTGTTTATTTTCATTTATTACAAGATTTTTTCAGCCGTCGTTGAAATCACTGGATGTTGGTTCTGGTCCTGCATAGAAATCTTTTAGAAGCCAGCTGTAATGGAACAACTCTTCCAGACAATTATAGAAAGTAGGGGTTAGAATGCCTTCCTCCCAGTGCAGGCACAAACAGTTAGACCCATATATACTATCTTAAATACAGAGACTAGGATTTTAGGTACCCACATTAGGATGTTTGCCACTCACTTTTCAAATTCTAGCAGCTCTAAAGACAGAAATGTTTGATGTGAATGTCAAGCTGTTTGAAGGGTAACCCATGAGTTAAGTGCAGAATTTTCTCTCCATTTATCATAATCCACTTTTTCAGGGAAAAAGTCCATCTTACTGAAGGAATTCTTCAGTCAGGAGAAAAGAAGGTATCTGTTTCAAAAATAATTCACTGGACAATCAGAACGCTGTACATGCCATGAGGTTTTTGTCTCTTAATATGTTTACTATTTGCATCTGTAAGAATCTGTCCACTTCTCTCAATTACATATTCTCACGCAGATAAAACCACATAAATCTGAGCAGTTTGCATTTACTCACACGGAGAAGTATCTACCTAATTTCCCAGGCATACTGTTTTGGTGAGCATAATATGTCCGTTATGGCAGTAACTACTGAAATACTGTGTTGAACTCAGCAGGCAGAAACTAATATGGTTTCTGTCACAGAATTATAGAAAACACTAGGAGGCACACTGCAGCAATACACGTTTACAGATGTCGTGGCAGCAAGAGTCATGCTAAACTGCTGGAGGCCTAGATGCTTGCAGTGAAATTGGTTGTCCTTTAAATGGTTTCTTCTAAACATAATTGCTTGGTTCCGGATAAGAAATAGACAAAAGGAGAGGCATGTATCCCTTTCCCTTTTGCAACTGTATGAGCCAGAGGAGTTACAGCCAAAATTCTGAGTCAGGATATAAGACAAAGTCATTTTGCTTTTACCTGAACACCAAACAAATCTTCTTCTGTTAGTTTTTAGACAAGATTCATTTACTACAATAATCTCTTTTACTATCTAAAACATTTATAAATGATCCTTCAGGTTTGAGATATAAGACAATTACCTAGGTACAAATCAAACCCTAAAAAAAAATAAGATATATAGTAGATTACTGTTTTCTTTTAAAACTCACATTTACAGCATATCCAGCAACTGGAATAGCAAATGTAGTTATACATTTTTCTGCTACTACAAAACTATGGAACATTTCAGCTTAAATGTACAGTTCCATCTTTTGTATACGAAATTTGTGTACCAATTTTAAATGAGTTATCCTACCTATCAATAAGCTATACAAAGCATACTTTTAGTCTGTGTAAATCAATATATTTTTTTGAAATAATAGCTGTGATTAAGCTAGTGTGTAGTTCCATGCCAAGTTCACTTATAGCAATATTTCTGCCAGTAATCTACCTAAAGTTAAATACAACTAAGTTATGAATGTATTTCTATATAAGGAGCTTTGCTGCTCCAAAACATGATAACAAGAGCCAAGCAGAAGTTGTAGTACAAGTAATGAAATAAGGAACCACTCTCTCAAGAACAGAGGACAGATACAGTTAGAGACTAAAGCCCAAAGAGAAATATGAATGATATATAGAGTTTTCAAGGGAAAAGAGGTGATAAAACAGAAAAGAGGGTACCTGAGGTATATGAGAAGATTCAAATCTATGCAGCTTGGGACTAATTATGAAAGGGAATTAATGTGTCTCACCAGTGCCAATCTGGAAATTGGAATAGCAAACTAACCACCGGAGTAAGGATGTAAAATGTGGTTCTGAACTTGATGGAAGGTAGGGAAAATTCTATAATTATCCTTTATCTATAATTATCCTTAATTATCCTAATTAATCTTGATTGCCCTCCATGATGAAATAACTGGCTCTGAAGATAACGGGAAAGCAATGGGTATAATCTACCTCATCTTTAACAGGGCTTTGGACACAATGTCCCATGCATATTTGTAGGCACACTGAAAGGACACAAACTTCAAGGTCAATGAAAAGCTGGCTGGTTCATTGCACTCAAAGGACTGAGTTCAACAGTGTAGAGTTTAAATGGCATCCAGCTGCAAGTAGCTCTCCTCAGAGCTCAGTACAGGGGCTGATAATACTGAACACGTTTGAGATATGACCATCTAGGTCACAAACAACATGAAGATGGGGAGGGGAGCACTAGATAGGTTGAGAAAAACAAAGACAAATGCACAGTCTTGCTTCTGGAGTGTTATTAACCCCAAGTAACAGCAAGACTTGTGGTGACTGGTTAGATAAGTACACAGTAGAACATGATGCAGCAGTACACCCTTGTGACAGGGATGGATAACAGCATACATTAGCAAAAGTGTAGCCAGGAGGTATAGTAGAGTCACTATTTCCTTTTGCTTTGCCCTTGTGAAGCCACATCCAAAATAGATTTGGAAGACCCCAAGTAGCAATTGGTCACTAAGATGGCTAGGGAACTGCAGCGTATGACATACAAAAAGAGACCAAGAGAAATGGGTTTGTTCATCCTGGAGGAAAGAAGGCTCAGGGGTCATCAGATTGCTGCCGTCAAGGATGCAACAGCAAGCTATAGACAAGACAGAGTCAGACTTGTCTTAGAGTTGACAAACAAAAGCATGAGAGGATGGTCACAAGCTGCAGCAAAGGAGAGTTGCCTGGGCCAAAGGAAAACTATTTTCACTGTGTGAGTGATTAAGCACTGGACAAGGTTCCCAGAGAAGTTCTGGGATCTCTTTCCCTGGAGACGGTCAAACTGATCAAATTCTGAAACTGATTTTGTTTTGAGCAGGGCTAAATGACATCCAGAGATTCATTCTCAATAAAATAATTCAATAATACTACATTTAAAGTGGATACCCAAAGGGGTAAAATCTGATGTGACTTTTAGAAGAATCTTTACTTTCTAGTTATAAACAGGAATAAGTGAAAAGAAGAAGGAAAATTAGGGGTAATGTTAGAAAGAAAAATTGGAGATGATGATAATGATGGCATGCCTGTTGAATCGCTCATCTAGGTGAAAGGAGCATTTTCCTAGTGATTTATATATTTGGGATTAGTTATGAACTGGTCACGCTAATACCTAGACAGTGTTTTTAAAAATTATGCCTAAAGAACAGTGTTTCTGAGACTTAATTAAAATGGTAAATAATGTTCAGCTGTTAACTGAATTCTGAAGATCTGATTCTGAAAAGAAACTTGGAGAGAATTGATGGCATATAAAGTAATATAGAATTGTAGAAATATAGAATCATAGAATCATTAAGGTTAGAAAAGACCTCTAAGATCATCTAGTCCAACATCCACCTACCACCAGTAGTGCACACTAAACCTTGTCCCTAAGAACCACATCTACATGCTTCTTGAACATTTCCAGGGTGTATATGTAATATACACCTCCAGGGTAATATGTATCTGTAAAATAAGGACTCTCTTCAGTGAAAGCAATACTATTGAAGAAAGATAAAACCTTGCATGTGCAAGTCAGTCTAAGCATCATGACAGCTCATTTGATCAAAGAAAGAAAGAAACTTTTAGAGATGATCTAACATACAGATTTTCTTTTATGTATGCGCTCCTTTCTCTAAACATAGTAACTGAGATGATGTCAATATTTGGATTTTATGAATATATTATATCTTCAGTCTTGACTTTTGTTGCCTATAGAGGTAACTGATGGGACTGGCAAGAAAGACATTTCACACGTCTGATTAATATTAAATCTGGATTACTGCATAATCCATCAAGGCAATGCTAAAGACATTTAAAAGGTAGGGAAAGTCTTTCAGAAACATTCACAAACCAGTTTAGGAACTGACAACACAATCAGCAGCCAGAGGCTTCTGAGCATACGGTATGAGCAGGACCCTGGAGACCTCAGGCACTGAAGGTCTTCCAAGGATTTCGCAGCAGAAAAGGTGTCTCAGCACATTCTCTTCAGACTAACTTCTGATAAAGCATTGGAATTTTGAGATTCTAAAGGCAGCATATATGGGTCTTATGGAAAAAAAACTGAAATTAAGAATATTTTTGGGAGAGAATATGCATAGCTCTGCACCAGTTTTCAGTACAAAAAGAGTCAGAAAAACAAGACTGCACTAATGGATAAAAACATACAGAGGGCAGAAAAATGAATTAAAAAAAAAATCTTTTTCTCCCCTCCTCCCCATTAAAACAAACAAATAACAAAACAAAACAAACAAAAGAACCATGACACAAATTCAGATGAGAGTAGAAGTCAATACAACTAATGAAATTTACTGCACTTAATTCACAGAATAAATTGGATGAGGTCTGAGAGAAACAATGTAAATGTTCCCAGATTAATGCAAAAAGCCTAGATAACAAAATGGAGAAAATGCAGCTAGTAGTACTGGACATTAAACTGCTGTAATAGCCATAAAAAAAAAAAAAAGGAGGAATAGAAATATTGCTGAAAAGTAAGCAGTGGCTTTCTTCAAAAAGCCATAAATAAATGTAAAGGCAACATAGCTGCACTGTACATTAGCAGTGCGATAGCAAAAGAAGGAAAAAAAGAATTTAATAGCACTGGTAAATGGAACTGGTTTGCATCAAAAATGATTTTGAAGAAAGACTTGTATCAGGTTAGATTTTTCTAAAACCCATGTATCAGATTTGTACACAGATGAAGATTTCATTTTATTGCTGTAGAGAATAAAATATATCTGGAATTAAGACAAGAAAAGAAAAAGCCTAGATGTTTTTGTATATTGCACTTGACGTTTCTTCAATCACTTCAATCTTTGGAGTCAAAAATTCTATGTCGTCTTTGAGTTGGCATTGAAGAGCTGATCACACAACACATTCTTGAAAGAAGTGATCACAGTTGATTTAAATGAAGTTACACAAAAACTATACACCGACACACAAATATATCTGTAGCTGAAGTTTTCAACTTTAAAAGCTTTTAACAGTAAAAATTCCAGGGAGCTAGTAGATGAAGTCTGTTTGCCTAGAAAGCTCAGACATTTTGTCTATGTTCAAATCCTCTGAAACCAGCATTATAAAACTATCTTTATCTTATATCCCAAGCACAGTGAAAATCTTGTGTAGAGAGTTCCTGTTCTAATGGAATCGATTGGTGTCTCAGAAAGGTTATTAGAGGTCAATGAAGAGTTAACAAGCAAAAGGGAAAGACTGAAGCATGATGTAAAGACCTTGCCATACCTCAGAGCTTTCAAGACCTTCATTTTTGTAGCTGAGTAAAAATCAACCAAAGAAGGTGAAATGGTCACTGCTCTCTGTTCTGCTTTGATATCCTCAGTCCCGAGAAGGTTGTCTTGTACCCAGAAGAAGCTTCCACTAAAGAAAGGTGAGAGCATTTTGGTCCTGGTTAGTGAAGTCTGACAAAACGAGTGATACTATTTGGCACTTTTCCCTGGGTGAGAATTGTAGAGATACTGGGAAGGGGGAGCATTGTGCTTTGCCAACACGGTATGGAGTATGTATAGGAGTATGTCACACAGTTGTGAGTGACTTCCTGGCCCTCCAAAGAGGAAAAGAAGTCTTTGTTCTGCACACAGGAAAGGTGTGTCTCGGACTGATGCCATTTATAGGTTTTCATACCTATAACATTTACATGACAAATAGTATAATGCTTAGAGTATCCAAACACATCTTAAAAATTAAAAACTCTTTGGTCTCAAGTGCCCTTGGTTTGGGTATCTAACTGATGCTGTTTAAGTTAATTTTACTGTTCCTTTCACTAAATAAACTAGGGCTGGCTTAACTGATACTTACTGTAGGGAAAGTGTTGCTTCTAATCAAATCAGTGCTTTTTCTTTGCAATTTAGAAATTAATAGTTCAATGTCTATAGCTGGATGAAAAATGCCTGAACTTTCCAAATGCATTCCCACCTCTGCCAGTTCAGCTGTGTTACAGTAGAAGATTAACTACTAGGAGCTCAGGGATCTGACTGCCTCAGTTTTGTATATTCATCTGCATTGGTATTTATTTGTTTGTTTTGCTATAACTTCTGCCACTCAGGTTACATCTTGGAAAAAAAACTTTCGTTCCCGTCATAGAAAAGTGGTAAGAAACTGAAGTGGTAAAGCTGTCCTTTACAATGCCTTCATTCATTTTGTTTATATTTTGGGGACCTGAAGTCTATTACTTGTGCAATGGGCATTGGTAGAAACTTCTCCTTTCCATATTTCTTATCCATCTTCACAGCATTTTTTTTTCTTTCACCCTTTTGGTCATCATTTTTCCTGTGAGTGGACAAAAGTGGTAAGTCAGGTGGCTGAGCAAGTGCACTGCCCTCCACATCACAGTCCTTACACAATGCTTATCAGATTTGAGTGTCCTTCAGCATTCAGACACTCTGTCTTTTGGTTCAGTTCAAAATAGGTCACTTCCTTTGGTGAACCTTAAGGAAACGAACCAAGAGCAAAAGGCATCTAATCTTTTGATTTATGGCTTTTGCAACTGTTCTGTAAGAGTTTGTATCGAAGTGACAGAGAACAGTTTCAAAACAGTCCAGGAAATAGCTGTCAGTGAGAGCAACTGTGTTTTCTATTAAAGAAGTGAGAACTGTCTTTTGTGACAATTCTCATTTCTCCATTCACACAACACTAATTGAAAAAGCGCATACGTACAAATTACAAGTATTTCTCTTACTAATTATGTATTTACAAAATTAAGCAGTTTCATGTACTGTAAAATAACAAGAACACGTGCTTTCATAACATCTACTTTAAAACCACAGTTTGTGGCAAAAACAACCCTGACAGGTCTTTGCACCACTGAAATCAACAACTGTGTTACATAACCTCATTCTCTGTGATATGCAAATGCCTTGGCTTGGGGAACAAGCGTCGCAAGAGAAGTTCTACTGGTATTAGTCTGGTCTGAATAGAAGGCTGGATAATAGCACAGAGATCTGCTCTGTTCTCTGCATTCAAGCTCAGGGATCAGAGAAAATGGATGCAAGTCATTAATCACATCATTGTGGGGTTCTTTTACTGTTTCACGAGGAAACATCAAGCTGCATGGCTGGCAGACTTGCCCTTTCTGTCAGTTAGAAAATGATAAAAGTGTTTCTTAAAATAATCTTAGTCTAATACTGTGACTTTCATGCACAATATAAAATTGCTAGGTCTCTACCATACTTCAAAGAATATGATTAGCGATGAATGCACTCTTTTTCTTTTGCTCTCATTTTGCAGAGACACTTGAAAATGGTAAATCTACTCAATGCTGGTAGTACTTGGCGTGTTTTTTTTTTCTTTGTGAGATGTTAGTGTTTAATCATCTAGTTCAAGGCAGCAATCATTTGCCTAAACCGAGAAATAATTCAAGTAATGAGATATGCAAAACAGACACATACGCACACAAAAAGCCTTCATTTTCAGAAGATTTGCTTTCTGAATTGGCAAAAAATAATGAATCTCTATGTCAGCAGTGATAAAGCAGGATTCCTCACTCTTCAGTATCTCCATCTTCAGTTAGATTGCTTGCAGATCCACTGAAATTAGATGTCAGTGTAAATTATGGCGGAGGCCATGTTACTAGCCAAGACTATGAAGGGTAGACACATAAAAACAAGGTGCTATTGAAGGTAATTGCTTCTGATCTTTAAGTCCTTAAGTGACAAAATTGGTGCTGATGTGGCATTTGCATCAGAAGCTCCCTTTTAATTGACACTGACTAGATCAAGTGTTTGCTTTTTTTTCCTAGAGGTTTTATTTTTCCTTCTTAATTCTTAAAATCCACCTTATAAAACAGTGGCAGACTGCAGAGCACATCAGCTTAGCCAGAAAAGAATCTATTTTTTTTTCCAGGGTTCAGGGAGACCCCTGTCAAACGGATGTGTGCATCTATGTGTATGTGTCTGTCTGTATATGTATGTGTGTGCACATGGTACAGGGGTATGTTTCACAGAGAGGTAAAAAGAGCAATTTTAAATTCATAAGAAAAACAGGTGTATATAAAGGGTTAAATCTGAAACAAGGATGGCTAGACCTACTATTGCAGTGCCTGCCTCTCAGACATGCCACTGTCTAGTGTAGCACTTAGCTGAGCTTAGTTCCTCAGGCTCCCCACGTCATCTGTGAATAAAAACTATCTGTTCATTGAAGCCATCAAGTCAAAGAAGGCACCACTTGATCTAGCCAGAAGGAAATGTTAGGAAAAGGGCAAAAGTTAAGCTTAATATATTTAATGCTTTTAAGCATGTTTAGCCAGAGAGATGAAGAAACCAGGCTTCTCAGTTTTCCAGAAAAATCTTTTTCAGAAGGGTGCTTCTAATGGAGTGACCCTTTTCAAATGCAGAAGGCATGTACCAATCCCTCGTTAGGCTTCTTTTAGCCAATTCTCAGAAGACTTGCACAGTGCCCTGGCTGTTTGCCTCACCTGCACAAACCCATGCCCATAGAATTGATTCATTTAACAATGAAGATTGCATCTTGAGAATAAGAAAGAAGGGCAGAGAAACAGCTATAGCGGTCAAACAAAGAAGCAGAGACCAGGCATGACATCACACCTGCTTGTGCTCCTCTGCAAAACCTGCTCCAGAATTTCTGCTCGTCACTCATCACATCCTTTTGAAGGAGGAGCACTGAAGTGGGATTCATCACAGATTCATTTACTCATATAAAGAGCACAAGCACTAAGCAACCAAGGAGCCTTTTACCTTCAGTAGAGAGAGACAAACACTTACTGGTGACATTTGTCTTCTGGAGATGACATAGGGCCTCATGCTCCCACTCAATGGCCAACAGATATTCAGCACAGTTCAGCATTAGGCACCTGAGATAACTCTCTGAAGGAGAGGAACCCTTAGCTCCTCTACCATCCTGTACAGCTATGTTACATAAAGACTCAGTATCATTGCTCTCAGGGGATCTGATGACAAAATGCATAAGTGCTTGTGAGGAAGCGGTAACGTTGTCTGGGCACAGAGAAATTTAGGAACATTTCTGATCCATTGTGCAAATAGCACAGCAAGTAATTTGCCAAGCATCACCAAAACTGCTCCAGTAAGTGCAGTTCCTCCTGGCTCAGTCTGGACATAGTAACCTTACTCTGCTTCTGTATGTAAATGTAAATAATATCTGGAGAAATATTGTTAAATGTCAACTATTTTTAGCATATTAATGAGCTTGTTGTGAGACATATTTTTTCTACCACTTTTGTTTTCCCCTCTAAAGAAGCTATTAATAGTGCTTCCTAAACTTCACATTTAGTGGCTTAAACTGAGAAACTGCCAACACCTACGCAGTTTCTCCAAAGACTAAAAAAAAAGCTGCCATCTCTATTTCTATTTTCATGTCTTCTTCTGTGGTCATCCTGTCCCGCTCCGATTATCAGAGTGAGGGGAGATTCTGTAACATACTCGGAGTGAGATTAAGACACAAACGAGGTCAAATGTATGTTCACATAGTAACTGGCTAGCAGAAAATTTACAGGATGCTAGCACCTACGTGTGTTATAGAAAATCCATACAAACTTCTTTCTGTGAAAGGATGTTATTCAAGAACAGAAAGTGAAACCTGAGACATCTGCAATTCAGGCAAAGAAACTAATTCCACCCCTTTTTTAGAATGCATCCAAATTACCATTTTCACTATTTAAAAAACTTAAATGAGGAAAACAGTAACAGCATTTACTCACAAACAGGCTGAACTGTGCATACATGCATTATTTTCTCAGACCTGTTTAATGTGTAGTAAATGTACGGTAAAGATATTAGCAACAAAAGTAATTCCAATTTCCTTCTGGTCCTTTTAAGACTAAAGAACTGGAATTTTTCTAAATGCACTCAGGTACAGGTATCAGGTAGAGTTAGAACCAAACTCACCTATTCAGTATTTTTTGTTGCTACAGATTCTATATCACAGTCTTTTTTTTTCTCCCAAAGGCAGTTTATTCAAGAGGTGTAACAAACACATTTGCATTTTAAAAACTGAAAACTAAGTGACAGAGAAGGCTCAGTGAAAACTATTTCTACAGATTATACAAAGCCCTTGACAACAGCTAATCAGTTAGTGTTCAGACACTGCTACTTAGCACACCCAGTGCATTGGCTTTCTTGATAGCTTCCCCTCTATCCCTCCCCTGCAATTGTTTGTTCTCGTTTACTGTTGTGCCTTGTCATATGTCAAGATCATAAGCTCTTTACAGAAGAGCTGGTTTTATTATGCGCATGGGTGATGTCTAAAATAATAGGGTCCTGAACCCTATTTGAGATCCTTAGATGTTGCTGCAATAAAGAACAATTATTATCATAATAAAGTGAATTGGGTCGACAATGGTTGGCATAGTATAAATGTATGGAATGGAGGCAGTTAAGAAGAAAGACCCTTTTCCAATTGCACAAGCAGAAGTTCAGCCATTTTTTTTTAAAATCAGTACCTTTCTTTTTCCCCTTCAGAATACATAGGTATAAGCTACCTCCTAGTTTGTATTCTGGAAACAAAGCTGATGCTAAAGGTGGAAGAGCCACATCTGGATGTGGCTAGCAGATAAGCCAGGAGAGTACATGGTTTCCCATATTAATTTTATTTTTACATCTTCTGAGTTTTTCTATTATGTCTCCAAATGACAAAGAAAAATGTACTGTAGTCTTACATTTTCTCTCCTTCCATTTCACTTTTAAATAATGTGTTTCCTTTAAGTGCCTTAGCTGTAATAGAAGCATGCCCTGATAAAACTATTAGAAAAGAAAATACAAAAAGCTGCAAAGTAACCTTCAAAGCCACCATAAAAATCACAACAAAGGAATTAGAATTTAAAACATCAAAGTACCCGAAGTACTTTAATCGCTGAAATGGAGGGTATGGGGGAAGGAGGGAGGGGTTGTATTTCTTGTTTTCATATTTTGGCGACTTACAGATACAAGCATTTCAGCAATAACCTAAGAATAAAGCAACTGTATTTTAAAATACACAAACAAATGTAAATAAGACATTTTTTATTTCTTTCTGTCTTTTAGCCATTCTTTCCCTTAGCATGACATTCACTGTTCATCTGAAGTCAGAAGAGCCAGCATACACCTCCATTCTTTCTCAGCTATTGTGTTTTGCCTCTATCTTCTTGTTTAAAGTAGAGCATGCAATTTGCTACCTAAGGTGATTCAAGTGCAGAGTGGAAGAGTGAACACTCAGTGACCTTAGCTCAGTGCCCTCTCACTGCAACGAATAATGCAGTTCCTTCCAATTGTCACAAGAAGGCAATCACATTAAAACCCTAATCTTGCTCAAAAATTCTCCCTGGATAAAAGCATATAATTTGTACACTCCAATGTATCTATCTGTCAGACACAGATTTATTATCTTCACCTTGGACCACTTTTCTATTCTGCTGTTTCTGTATCTTGCTTTAGTGATTAGAATTATTTTCATCATCTGCTTCTATTTTCAGCTTCAAAATTCCTGTCTGACATTTATCTAAAAAGCAAGATTCTAGCAAGAAAATGTAGCTGGAGCCAGAACTCAGTTTCCTTTGGGAACTCCACCTCCAAAACATGGTATTTTTCCCCTGCCTACAGCATTTCAATTATATCAAACTCTCTAAAGCACTTCTGTAATGGCTGTAAAAGTATTTTCCTGGTGAAAAGGGATAAATAAACATGCATATAAAAACCACTTCCATGTTTTACAGGCAATGGGAAGCATTACAAATCTCAGCCTCCAGTAAAATTTAATTCTTGCTGGAATGTATGTTTCATGACAGTGTGTAAAGCTCACTCGTGAGAAGTCTCTCTACCTCGTCTTTTGGACACATCTAGTTATGTCAATATGAAGCATTCATTCACTGAAAGCTGGGCTTAAAATCCCTCTTTCTCATTTTGGACTTATTTATTTTAGTCTGACCACAATTTGGAATTTGTCTTCACAACCACAGTGCTTTATTTTCTTGCTAAGTGATGGTTACATTGCTTGTTTCCAGCATGTGATGCTACAAGAAATGCATAAAATGTCAAGGGCCATGCAATAAATTCTACATTTTTGGATAAAAATTGTCTACAGGAAATTCAGTGGGCCAAGATAAGTTTCATCTATGCTATAGCTCATGGACTTTTTTCATATCAGTTCTTAAAGACTTCCAGCTCTGCAGATTCCATATCCTACCCTGAAAATCTTTTACAGTGCTTCACTAGCTCTATCATTAGAAAGGTTTTTCTAAAATCCAGTCTGAATTTTGCTTGATATAAATTCATTGCTCTTCTTTCATTCAGCAAGATTATTCTTTCCCTCTTTGCAGTAGCCTTGAACTTACTTCACCACAGCAGAGCTGCCTTTCTTTTATAGACTACCCATGAATCACTGCACGCAAAATTAGCCTCATAGATTGAGGCTACTTCTGCGATGCTACACTGCGGCATTTTCTGATGGCTACCTTGCCTTCCAATGACCCACTAAATCCCAGATTTCCACAGTAATGCATCTTTGCTAGAAAGGCTTTGTACTAGCATTAAACTGGCAGCATAAAACCAGTTCCCTTCCCTCTCACTTCATAAATTATTGCTTGGGGGAAGGGAACGTTTCTACTGAAGGAATTCAAGGAGGCAATCCTACCAGTAACATCCCATTTGAACCCAAGGAACACTGGTGGTTTTTAAGGCCTGTTAAATTCACAGGCAAGTATGCATCCAATTATGGTATGAGAATGTGCTCCCTGGTCAATCCACAATGACCTTGAATTTAAAGCATTTGACCCAGATGGTAAGAAGGAAAAATTGCCTCCCTACACATGAGGGGGCCTGGGGAGCTCTGTGCCTCTTCATTGCCTCCCATAAGAGCGGAGAGGAACCCCACAAAGTACACCAGTACCCAGTAAACACCATCTTGGCTGTGGGAAAGGAGGAGTGAGGCCACACATGCCAGGCCATGGCAGACGAGCTAGAAAAGTTAACTTTCCTCACAACAAACCTTTGATTTCCTGGAGCAGATCAGAGACACTTGGAAAATTTGATTTTGCAGTGGAGATGGAAGTAGCATTTTGGAGGAGATCACAGGTGGAAATGCAGTTGGACAGCGGCCCTAGGATTAGGGGTGGGGATCAGGAAGAATCAGAGGGAGTCTGAGAGGTAACAGAAGGGTTTGGGTACTGTGTGTGTAAGAAGTTTTCCCTTCCCTGTTTCTGGCCTTATATCACATTAATCAGGCTGACTTCAGGCTCTGGAACTCTTTCCCATCTCACAAGCCTCTTAGGATCCTCATCAGCACAAGGTGTGGGATCTCCGCACCAGTCCTTACCTCCTTCAGAAACCAGAGTTCACCTTTCACTCCAGAGCAGCCACCGTCCTTTGGCTCCCTACAGTGTCCCCACTCTCTAGGCTACCTCCGACACCAGCCACTCTTACCAAAATATAAGCGAACCTAGAAACATGATTTTCTTCAAGTGCCCAAGTGAGGCCTGTGTACCATGTTAGTTCCTCTTAAGTGTTTCGTACAGAGGTTAAGTGGGACTTAGGTGGACTAGGCCCTGTGCTGACCTACTCTGCCTGGCATATATGTGTCCCAGAGCACTGCTCAGACTGGCACTTCTTCACGGCTGCACCAATAGGTTCCCTGCTTAAAGATTTGCCAATGCTACACTTCCATAGCATGAAGACACAGCTCCTGTGTGTTTGGAACACTTCAAACTGAAAAACAATCAATGACCCCTAAAAGTATACACACAATAAAGAGTTATGCTTTAGGATTGCAGAGGGGAGCAGCCAGGAAGAAATACAACTGACTGCTGGATAAGATGGACGCAACTAGTCTTTGACACCTGACTTAAAGACTGTATTCAGTAGTTTGAATGAGGTTTTGGAGACTGAGAAAGGGGATTAGTCAGCTATGTAAGCAGATAGAAAGGAGTGTGACAAGCGAAAAGGATGTAATCTTGATCTTCAGTCTGCTCTTTGCCTCACATAAAACAGGCACATATCATGAGGCTTCTCATTAGTTCCAATCACTTTCAATCAGGCCACAACAGCCTTGGCTCTGTAATGTAACTTCTAACTGTTTTAAGTGTTGTTTTACTGTGCTGCCAATACTCAGTAATGTTAGTTGCCACCATTTGGCAGTTTTTAATGTCTTTTTGTTGTTGTTGTTGTTGTTGTCTAACATTAGGTTGTTTAATTTTCTCTATCTTTTACAATAAAGGAGAAAGCTTTTGAACTGATAAGGAAGCATTCAACTTTTCTAGAGATGTTCTCAAAGTAGTAGAAATTGAATATTTGTAGGTCTTAGAACTGCCAAGTCAGGAAAAGGTTTCTGTACCTAACCTTAAATGCCAGTAGACAAGGTGTCCTATGCTTGCAAAATATCTTTGAAGTTGGCATAAGGTTATAAGCTATACTGTTCAGATAAGAAGAAAAAGCAGACTCTGGAATCATTGGTTCACCAACGAAGAAGTGCTAGACTAAGCAGCCAGGTGGGCACTTCTATGTGGCTTGAGTCAGCAGAGGGTCTAGTCTACCTTAGTCCAGCTTAACCTCTGTTTTACCTGCTTAAGATGAACAAACGTGGCACAAAGTTCTCCTTTTGGCACTTGCAGAAAATTGTGCTTCTAGATTGGTTTACATTAGTTTTGTCTCACAGCTTTGATAATTTGAACCTTTTAATGGAAATATGATTGCTCTTTTACCTCTATTTTTTGTTTGGCTTGATTTCAAGCTCATTAATTTATTGCAATTTTTTATGTCTTGAATGAAATCTTTATAATGCACACCAAGTGGTTAATGATATCCTCTTAAGCAGTTATCATCCATCAATACCATCTAGCAAAATCTTTCGTTTCCTTACAGAAAAATCACATTTGTAACAATACATGGGTGTGCCTTCAGCATCAAGAAAATTGGTACATGCGCATAGTACCTCTACAGTTCTGCATTGGTTAGGCAAAAATGAGTAAAGAATACAATAGGTGCATAGTACGACTGAGAAGTTCAGGAGTAACGGGACAATTAATCTACTTTCCTTTTTTATTTTATTACATTAACATCTCTACATAAATCTCCCAGGACAGGAAATTATAAAATGTTTTTGAAGGCAGTTTTATCTCAAGGGTAAAGGCATCAGAGTTTAATATTCCTTACTTACCAGTAATAAGGATTATAAACAATACTGATGCAGTCTGTATCATTCCACACTTCTCCATATATACAGAAATTGTAATGTATAACTACTTTTCTCACCCCTCAGAACTGAGGAAAAGATTACTCACTGAAAAAGGTACAAAAAAATCAAGAGCTGTGTGAAGGATTTGAATTCAAATTAAAGATTTAGCTTTAACTTAATCACCAGTTGAACTGCCACGGTTATCCACAGCGATGTACTACACGTAGAAGTAAAAGGATTGAATGATACAAAAAATGAGAATTTAGGGGGGGAAATTAGGCTAAATTCCAATTATAATTTTATTTCTTATAGACGATGCACTAGTCTGGATGTACTTATTAATGTTTTTAGAAGAATTTTTTGCTGAAATTAGAAGAAATTATGAAGCTTAGACTTAATTCATTGTTGTATTCTTCTTGTCAATGGAAAATATATTGCAGTGGCTAGCTGCATCAGATTGATAAAAATGTGCAAGCATACATCTTGTAAGAGACATCTAAACCAGCAAATATCATATCTGGACAAATAAAAATATGGTATATGGATCTGGCTATTCTTTTAGTTTAATATTTTTTTAAAAAATGAAGCTGAATACAGATGCATTATTAGGTAAATATCCAATGGTACTGAAGTCACTACTGATATCACTTTCAAGAAAAGTACTGAACTGAGAAGGAGATACTCCATGAAAATGGAATAAGTAGCTACATAAAAAAAAAATACAGCCCTAAAACTATTGATAGTGGTTTGATATTTTGCATTAACATTTTATTTCCTAGTGTACAAGTATTCTATTAGAAGTTAACTTCTCCAAGGACATCTGAAAAATGTTTTTGAGCTATGGTTTCTTCGTATCTTGTAGTTTTCAGTGTCTTTAACAAATTGTAACATTTTCATTTTTTATCTGTGTGAAAGACTTCCAAGAGACAAGGTAGTGCAAAGCAACATGTCTTCCACTTCTGTTCTGGTTTGAGCAGGCAGGCCTGGAAACCCCACACAGCCTTTCGCTCACCCCCCCTCCCCCTCCCAGCTGGGATGGGGGAGAGAATCAAGAAATAAGGTAGAACTCGTGGATTGAGACAAAAACTATTTACTAACAGAAAGAGGAAAATAGAGTAAAATAACAGTAATGATAATTATATACAAAACAAGTGATTGTACAAAGCAATCACTCACAGACCGTGACCGATGTTTAGTCAATCCCCAAGCAAACAGGCCCTCCCAGCTCACTTCCCTTCCTTCTATTACATGATATCATATGGTATGGAATATCCCTTTGGTCAGTTTGGGTCAGCTGCCCCGTTCTTGTCCCCTCCCAGCTCCCTGTGGCCCCCCTAGCCTCTTTACTCTCCTGGCAGAGACATACAAATGTCCTTGGTTCTGTTCAGTGCTGCAGGGTGTTACCAGCCTTGCTTTCCTTGTTTTCCAAAATACAGCTTTGTAGCAGACACTGAGAGAAAGTTTCAGTTAGAAACTAAGACACTGATCACTAGAGTGCTTCAGTAAAACTAATGGCTTCCTTGAGATACAGCATTCTCTCTGTTGTGTTCCTTTTTCCTCTAATTTTTATAAATCTTAAGTACAGAATACATCAGTTGCTATTCAGCAGTGCTTATACCAACACAGAACTCAGATAATGTTCACAACTTTTGAATATATTAAAGGTATGAATTATACCTTCATAGGCAACTTAGTTTTCTGAAATCTAGAAATACTCCTTTTCTGGGCTTCTCTGCATACCCATTGGCTGCTTCATTTTTCAGCCAAGCAAACAAGTAAGTCCAAATCAGTTTTCAAAGCTCATCACATGAAAGATCAGAGCACATACGAATCCACAGCCGTAGAACAAACCTTCCCACACACACATCCCACTACACAAAGCATAGGAAGCAGCCAAGTGAGGTTTCCTAGAACAAAGCATAGAGATCCTGCTTTTAGATGACCTGATGAGTAGTTATGTAGGGTTGTGCTGCGTATAGAGCTACCATATTCACAATATGAGACTACACTGCTGTCATTGCTGGGGCATGTAGGAGCTAGCTAACACTTAAATCTGGTAAGGCCTGTCAAAATCCTGGAAGTGTTTTGAAGCCTTCATAGATCTACATGGTTAACTGTACCTCGGTTATGTATTTTAAAGATAATTCAGGAGTTTTTACATGCTTTGTTATTGGATTTGTCATAGATAAACTCTTCAGACTTCTTTTAGAGACTACACTGGATTTCTAGTCCTTGAAAGAGGACAGAAGTGGATATTGAGTATCCTTGCATAAAAGAGACAAGACAGACCAGTATTGATATCTTCTTCATTCTTTTATCTCTTCTGCCATCCCCTTCACAGGTTTTTCTGAACATTTGCTTAGAATATGGTCTTAAATAAATCTTGCACCACTACTGTGAAGTTATTCACAGCAAAACCCCTTACTTTCCCCTTTCTTCGGCCTTGGATTATTTTGGCTTGAGATGCTGACAAATTTCACCTGCAGCAGAACAAAAAGGGCTGGTGCTAAAATCCCCATTCTAGGCATTGCATATCTCAGTATAAATTGCTGTGCTGCGTTTAGGGTTTTTACTAAGTTGGTTTTTTCATACAGTAACATGGTAAGTTCTTTGAAATCCCTTTCCAGACCTTTTGTATGTTTCCAAGCATGGTCTTCCAAAAATCACTTTCCATGCTTACCTAAGGAACATGCCCAGACTTTGTTTTCTTGAGGACTTTGGCTCTTGTTTCTTTCAGAAACATTCTATAAATAGAGATGCCTCCCTTTATGTAAATACTGGTTAAACGAGAAAATGCCAGCAGATGGTGCTCAAGAATATGAAGCAATTTTCTTATACACATTAAATGGCTTCTACCCTGCAGTTTCATGCATAGCCCTCAGTCTCCATCGGAACCATACCCTGATGCTATTTTGACACAGGGCTGATCCAGGAACAGACATATGCAGCACATGTTGTTTGAAAGGGTTCCTCCTGTCTCCAAACTGCGTGTGCTCAGGTGTAAAAAAGCGTTCAGACATTCCATTGGAGTAACTTACTGGTAGCTTTCTTAAAAATCAGAAAAATTGGGGTTAAACAGTATTATTCTCTGTGCATATAGAGGCACTGAGATTAACGTAATTTGAACGAACCCAACATCATCTGTTCCTATCCTTCACTCAGGGAGGCAGTTCTGGCTTCCTACAGCTTCACTATTGCATTAAATAACATACCAGTAAGCAGAAATAATATTCTGAAGGACATAATCTGACCAAGAAGATCAGGAGATTTCCAATTTTTCATCATGATGCCCTTCACACACATACACACTTGAGCATGTGGCTACATAGACAGTTATCTTTTGAAATGAATAAAAGTCAGCCACTGAGAAAATGTACAAACATCCATCAAATGCGAAGCTGTTCAAGATCTGTGAAGCTCACCATGAGCTGCAGTACACAATGAAGAAAACTCACCCAGAAAAACTCATGAACCATATAATCTAGCATGTGAAAGCTACAAGTGCCAGATTTTGAACAAAATGACATTTCACAGTGCAAGAATGCATTTGAACACTTCTTAAAATGGAAGAAAAAAATCACAAAATCTAATAATATCAGTCAAGCTAAAAATTTGGGAAAAACTGTGAAACAGCAGAACAGTGAAAAAACAAAGCCTTGATGATTGTCTGGCATTGGTAATTTATCACATTTGGTTACTGAGTACTATCTTTTCACTACCCTGTAGGAAGCAGTTAATATATTTACAAGCTGCAGAGATCTTTTTACAGTTAGAAGCTGGAAGCACAGAAAAAAGGAAAAACATTAAGTGACTATGTGACAGCCTATAAGATTTTTTCTGTAAGTATCCAGGAAGAAAACAGAAAATGTAAGTCTCCTGCATATTAACTTCCAGAACTTAGAAGGAATTATTCCTTTAAACATGAGTGATATAGTACATCTACTCTACCACAATCTTGAAAAACGGAACAAGTGGACACATTCCTGTGGATGCCCTTTCCCCTATAGAGTACTGCAGGCTCATTTAACCCCTGTCAGCACCAATCTTACAGCTCTCATGGCTTTAGTTCAGTTCTTCTTTCAATCCTTATCACAGCAGTAGAAACTGTACAATGAACAGCGGCTGTTTCTTGAACAGCATTTACTTTTGGTTAGATTTCTAATAGAGAAACTGGCAGGGTCAGCAATAGACAAAGAGTTACTGATGCTCCTAAGCACTATTATCCACTGTAATACAAATTCCCAGATGAATTATTCTGGTATACTGTTTTACATAGTTGTTTTTCACTCTCTAAGCCAGAATGGTGAATCAAATTAAGTCATAAAAAAACAGGTTTGTCTTGCAAGTTCTAAGTGGTATAAACGACAACCATGCTCTTCAGTGCAAACTGAAATAGTCACACAGTTGTTCTCTTTTGCATTAGCTGTTAATAGACACAGAGAACATCCCAGCAAATTCTCACAGTACCTGAAATCTGCAAAAATAGATCTTCACAAGTTTCTCCTTACAACTTCCCAAGGAACCAAATGTAATCTTGCAAAAGATGTGTTTTCCTTTTTGACTCCCCTCTGTACCATGGTCTCTTGCATTCACAAAATGTGACAGAGCTTTTCAGTACTATGTAATTTCATCAGCACTTATAAAACTTCCATTTACAAAAAGTGGGTTTCAGTGTCCTTACCAGTAAAGCTTTCTGTTTCAGCCATTCCTGGTGACAGAGACAGGAATCCATCTAGACCATCTGGGCCAACACAGCCAAACAAATCATTCAATTCTCTAGACAGGAAAGTTCAAAGTGAATTCCACGGAACAAATAGAATTTACAGTCCCAATAGTGCAGTTTCTCAGTACGAAGAGGAACTTGTGGCATTTTCTGTGCATTTGTAGAAATAAAATAATCCTTTATTCAACATCAAAAAATAGCTATTAAACATGTTTAGCAGAATATTTTACATTTAACTGTACACAGTTATATCCATTTAAGAACCCCCGCTAGTATGTAACCAAAAAAAAAAAAACACCACACTTGTGCTACACCATAACTAACATGTAAATAACAGAGATAATAACTTTTGGGTTGTGCTGATGTCTGGAAAGTGCTGGTGTCATCTCACAGCATGCACAGAGCTTGGATATTTTGGATTTAGACTGGAAAAGTAATATTTCAAAGTGCCTCATAGACTCATGAAAACGTAAATTGCCTCCTTTTCTTTATGCATTAAATCTGGACTCCAAGCATATTCTAGGCAAGCAATTGGTTTTCATGCTCTCCCTACCCCCAAGGATACCATAGCTGTTCATGCATTCAATAACCAAGATGAACATACGGTGAGCAGAAGACTGCAATAAACAAAACCATTCTGTGTGTTGTAGCCATTTAGCATTCTCTGGACCACATTTTCTTGAATGTGGTCTAGAAAACAGTTCCCACCACCTACAGAACTTAGTCCCCGCATGGCTCCCACCATCTCTAGAGCTTGAGAAAAGTCCAGTTTTGCATCCACCACTTGTTACAGATGCCAGCAGACAGGCAACAGACAGAATAGTAAGCAAAACACAAGTACTAAAGGAGACTTTTGTATGACTGCTGTTGCCTCTGGATGACAGGCCAGCCACGTTTCATTAAGCAGATAACCCCATATGAAAAAGCAAGAAATACTTTTGGGAATAGATGGTCACAACATCAGTAATGGGCCAGTTTTTTCTGAATTTACTGATTAAAAAAATTATCTTACAACTGTGGAACTGAAATTCTTCATTTAAATAAAATCTTCCCTCCTTCTAAAGAGGAAATTAAACAGAAGCAAAGATAATAATGCTATTAGGAAAGTCAAGAGTGAAACAGAAAACCAGAAGGACAGTGAATACAGATACAAATCCATTCAATGCAGAAGAGGTCAGGAAGAGCACATGACTCCATTAACATCAAAGTCATTAGAGTATGAGATAACAGTTTGTAACATTGCTGTAGTGAACAGCATACAATGAGTTATTGTATTCCCATGTACTTCATCCCATAGTTTTCTGATAAATTCAAATTAAATATACTCTAAATGCATTGCTGTGTAGAAATTAGTCTATTTAAAATTTAAAATTATAGACACTTATCTAATTTGATTTGTGATTCCCTTCTGCTTTTTACTTTGAAAAAAATGTGTGTTAGGATATCTTCTGCCAGCTGAGATATTCCCTTTGAGAAGGCAATTTGAGGTATGTGACTGTCTCACTCTCTGTCCTCTGATGGCTGTGTCATCCCTGTTTCATTCTTGATTATCATACAGAACTACCACAAAAATGTTGCTAAAGTGGTGTTCTAGTTTACAAAATTTAGAAAGCATTACAATAGCTTGGTAAATACTCTCATACAGAGTTGCAGAGATGCAAACCAGAGCTCCTAATAATGCTCTTCAGCATTCTGAATTCCTAACTTCAGCCTCTACCACAAACATACACATTTTTCTCTTACACTAATAAATTTTTATAACAGCAATATGGTAACTCCAGGTGGTGTGGTTATCATGAGATGATCATTCCCCTTGAGGATGCCTCTTAACATCCCAGAGGTGATGATAACCAGGCCCCCTGTCATGCCTTATTGCTTGTGTATATGCTGATGGCAGCAGCTGGAAAGAATAGTTAAACACGAACAGCATGCAGGATTAATCTGCACTGTCCATTTGCTAATTATAAAGGCAATGAACACAGCCAGTGAGCACCCTTTACACTTCTACCGTGTCATCATAATTAAAAAGTTTTAGTATGTGGTTTTGTGTTGCAACAACATCGATCAAAGTCCATTTCCTGACATGTGCAGCAGAAGCAATATGTTCCACATAAGTTATTTCTGGAACTGTATTTCTTACTGTAATAGAGCCCAGTCATGCTACCTCCATTGCACCAAATATACCTGTCATGGATGCATGCAGCTTATTCAGTTTCCTGACTCAGACTCTCTCAAGCATGCACTAAATGGAATTATTACAAAAGTAGGTGAATTTATATAATATTCTCCAGAAGGATTTTTTTCTTTTTATGCACTGCAAGACTGATTTTTGTCTCTGCCCTGGCTTCTGAATATCAATTAATGTGCTGCTAGGAATAGAGAAGAACTTCCTACAGAGGCGGGCCAGAGAAGGACTGGTAACGAGGATTCAACACTTGTCAAACGTCCAAGTGCAAAGCTAAAGAGCAGCAGGGGTGTGTGGTGGCTTAGGGCATTCGTGGTTATAACGTAAAGCATGTGCCACAAGGCCACTTTAAAATACTACAAAGTCTGCAGTTGTTGCTTACTTGAGGGCCAGCCCCAGAAAGCTTCCAGGCAGCACTAAGATACAAGGAGCTACGTCTCTTCTAAAGCACATGCACCATACTTTCTAAAACAATAACAGTTCAAAGCTTTTCCACTGAAGTAGAAGGAAATTATAGAAACTCAGACTTCCAAAGAGTTAACTACTTTTAAAATAGCAAATAGAGTTTGGGGGGGGGGGGGGGGGAGGGGGGGTTTAATACCCATTTTACACCAATGTCCTACTTGTTTACTCTTTGTAAAAATGTAGATGAGATGTCTGTTCTTCATGTTTTACTGTCTAGCAAATGATGCTTTTCGGCACCTTGTTGTCTGCAAAAGAAAAACAAGAGAAAAGTTGAAAAACAACAGTGCCTTGGCAATAAAACATTTCTTGCTTTTGATTTTCTATTCAGGTTCTATAAGTGTCATATAGGAGGAAACAGATAATGGGTCATCTTTGAGGTCAGCAAAAAGAAAAGACAGCATAGGCAGGGAACTTGACAGAAAGATGATAATATCCCTAAATGATACTAAGTATGCATTGCAGATGGAGCACTGATTTTTGATGTTCATGGGAGAAAATCCCCCATAACATTTACAGAATTTGATTTCCTTCCCAGAATTTCACTAACTGCACAGAATTAATGTACTGCTCTGGCGCATTGCAGAAATCACTCACAGTTGCAGCCAAGTGCAAAATGTTCTATCACAAAAGCATTTAAATGAGGCCAGTTTCAAAATATATAGCAAAATCTCTGGGCTGATATGTGCCACAGGATACTTGTCAGAAATTAATCTCTTCTCTTCCTATCTCCAGTTCTCTAGGTATAGCTTTGCATGTGCTGTCTTTCACTTGAACAGTTGTGATTTTGAATAGAGGGGACTAGAATATATAGCATATGGCACATACGTATGAAACTATCTACTGGTTGCCAATGAACAAAGATGCTGTTATGCTCATTAAAGTATGTTAAAATTGTGCAGTGGAGGATGAAGTCTTGGTTATGGGGAGGAGGAATAGAAGGGATGTACTCTTTTGGCATATCGACAGCCATGCCAGGAAGTTCAAAAATGTACAGGAATCAGATATAACCTTACCTGGAATATCTGTTCCTGAGCAAACATTGGTGTTTTCAAAAACAAAAGAAAAACGAAAAAGAAAAAACACCAGAAATGGTATTTTCAAAAATGTCATTAAAATAAGCAACAACAGTCATGATTTTTTTCCCAGGACCTGAGCCCAGCTAACTTTGCTACACATAGAAAAGACTCACTCCACCTTAAAAACGGAGTAGTGACGTTTGATTTATTAGGACTATTTTCAAAACTGTGCACCAGAGACAGTTTCTGTTGGCCTGGGCCAACCTGACAGTACAAAAGACTTAATTCAGTGTTAAAAAGCTCAATTCTCATGATTGTTCATGCTAACTAATCAGCTGCTATGGAACGAGTCATTGTGTCCTGCTAGAGCTCATTGCTGCCCAGTAGACATCATGAGCTCCGGAGAATTCAGATCATGAGTCCCTTAAATGGGGACAACGATATTTGCCTAAATGGGATTAATGGTAACTAAGCATTTATCTAAGCATCTTTATTGCATACTCAAGGGATGGGTAGCACATTGTCTCCCAGATATGTCACATGCTGTGTAGAGTGTTCTTCAGTTTTTAACAGGAATAAATATATCCCCAAGTGTGCTGTAGACTACATAGTTTATGGTAGGGAAAAATGGGCAGAGATAGAAGCTTCCCATCCTTCTTTTTATTCTTCCAAAGATAACAAAGACAACTCTAAAGGTAACAAAATAACTGTCCTCGCATCCAGGAGATCTCAAAATTCTATCTTAGCAGCTTCCTTTCCATATAAATATCCCTTCAAAAGACTAAATCATGAAGTTTGATAAATTTGATTTATAAACAGGAGAACCTGATCTGTTTTAAAACCTTACCTTTTGATTTTTGACTGCCGTTTATCTCCGTATTAGGCTCATACTGCTCTCAAGTCAGACAGTCCACCTTGGGGTGAGATTTCTAAATTCCACATCTTAGGAGATGAGACATTTTACAAGGCGAGTGTAGTCACATGCATAACGTGTTTATAATGCTAATAGCATTAAAGTAATATAATAGACTACAATCTACTGTCAGGAAGACCATGGGACTACATCTGAGGACTCCAAAAATCTTTATCTAAAGAGAAAGAGAAGAAAAATGTGAAGGAAAGGGGAAAAGAGAAGGGAGGGAAAGAGCAATAAAAGGAGAGAAGGAAAAAGCAGTGATGGGGGGAAGAACAGGAGAAAAAGAGAAAAAGAAAGACATTACAGCTTCTAGAATATGGTAGAAAGGCAACGTGGACACATTACCATATTTCAGTGATCAGTAAAAGTACCTGTAGGGAATGGATAGCTTAAAGAACCAATAAAATAGTACAGAGTTTATATCTGGACACTCAGTAATATTGGAGCAGTTACTGACTGTAATTCAGTCTGACAACTCTTCAGAGACATGTACAAAATTTCTCTTTGTAGCTTAGGGTGTCCATCAAGGTAGGATCTAACATCTGCCTCGTCAATTAGATCTATACAGAGAAGCAGTAAATTTGTGTTACATAGCTCTTACGCCTCCTTGTTAGTTACAGGAGCAGCAGCTGGGGAGCAGAGCTGTTAATTTTCCCTTCTAAGTACAAGCTATAATCAATTGGGGGTTGAGAGAGAAAAAAGTGAATCAAGAATTCATTATCTTCCTTGTGCAAGGTTTTCAGCCCCTCCGATTGAGCAGAGCTGTACCAGTATTTGATTTTACTTCTGGGACAACAGAGGGGCATGAATGAACAGCTGGCTCCGGAGCAGATCTCCAGATAAAGCAGAAAGTGTCTGTTCCATTGGCAGCAGTTCTGCTTTATGAAGATCCTTCTCCAATTCCTGCTGCTGTTCTCTCCATTTCTTCACCTTCCCTTCCTCCTCTTCACCCAGAGTCCAACCCTTCAAATTGTTCAGAAGATTGAATCAGTTCTTCATCAGGCTATGCTCCATCAGAGCTAAAGAGATTAACCAATCATCACTTATGAAAATGACAGAGAAACTGCTCACGTTTTGCCAGTTCCACCAGGACACTGATGTTTAGCACAGATACCAGCCCTCAACCTTATTTCTCCCATTGTCTTATAAACTTGCCTCATTTTCCTGAGGGCCTTCTTTAATCTCATGCTGTAACTAACAGTCCCATGGAGATCAATTGGAGCTCCTGGAGTGTCTGAAGTTCACTCAGCACTTACGTATACGGAATTGAATGAGGTGAGGGCTTGGATATGGACATGTCTATTAGCAGAACTATCCTCAAGGTCTGAAAAATTAATACAACAGATTGACCAAGAAAAGGAAATTCCTCAAAGCAACAAGAATAGGATGCAGTGAGAAAGATGTATTAGGTCAGGCCTTGGCATCGTTGCAGTGTTTCAGAGGAAGAGAATCAAACAACTGTGCAGAGGGATAAGTGTCATGATCAGACTGGCAAGCACACAGCAATTTGTATACTAATGTGTGCATGTTAGAAGAACATGCTCATTAAGTGCACACAAATGCATGCATAAATATGAAGCATGCTTGATTTCAGTGCCAAATGTTATCTTCTGCTGTGTCTAAACAGAGAAATCCTGATGTCCTGATTCTCTTGTAGGAATGTGGCTGAATATTCTGTCTTTTCTCATGCTCACATATTTAGGTTTTCCTTGCATGAAAAAGTAGCTCTTTTTGTATTAAATGTCTTGTCCTTGCTTGGCTTTGGGATGCAAATCCAGAGGAGATTAAATTGATGCATCAGCTTGCAGGCAAACTGCATATATACAATATTGATCTCCAATTCTGTGTTTATTACAACCAGCACAGCCTATGTTCTATCAGTTACTACACTGGAAAACTCACCATGAGGGTCAGAGCTCCGTTGTTTTTGCAAAAATTCAGTCTCAAATGTCTCCAGTCATTTAGCTGCCTAGGTCTGTGTTACAGTACTCTTCCTCAGTTCATAGGCGAAAACATGGAACCCACCCTATAAACACTCTATAAATTAAAAGAACACTCACAATAGAAGTGCAGTACTGACAGTTTAAGTAACTCTAGAATTATATGCCAGAAAAATACAGCTTCTAGACTTTGCAGATGAAATATGTTGCAGATTTTCGCTGTGATTTCTTCACAATTTTTTCTAAATACCAGAACATAAATGTTGTTTATTCCTGCCAGTAGCACATGAATTCACAGAACCACTATATTTCATGTCTCAATTATTAAAAAAATAGATAGATATATAAAAAATATTTACATTCATTATAGCTCTGAACCGTAATGTGCCAAAGCCTGTCAGACGTGTGGGAGTACAGTGTTTAAAGAAGTTTCCTCTTGTTTTAAAAAGACAATCTGTGAATCCTGTCTCTACTGAAATTACTCATATTTTTGTTGTTAAGTTAGTGCCTTGTTCTAAGACAACGTAACCTAGCTATGGCAAAAAAAATGATTGTTCAGTATATATCAGTTATCCATATGTTTCATGAGGAATGACTGAGTAAAGACCAGAAGACTGAATGTAATCTGCAAGGCACCTGTACCTAGTTAGCCAAATAGCACACATCTTGTTCAGCTGGCTGATCACCCCTCAGTCCATGGCTACTGTTTGGTGAGCAGTAAGTGAAAGACATCACAGAAGAGGCAAGCGGTACAGATTCAGCTTAGATCTGCTGTGTTGGGATAGGGGCAGCCAAACGTGGCTTAGAGGAGAAAAGTATGTGAAGGTTGAAAGGGTAACTAGAGTTCAGAGATTCAGGGGGGTAGCCGGGGACTACTTATCGCTTGGGAGATAAAAGCACTGCAAACCAATCAGAACATGCGCGTGCTCTGCGCGTGATCACCAATCACGAAACTGCTCAAGGCAGCACAGCCAATTAGGTAAATGCTTTCACGCGTGATTGCTAATGCTTGCACTTCTAAGGGTTATATAGTGTTGGAACTTACCTGCAAACTCTATGAGCTCGTCCCGTTTGTTCCCAGAAGCCCGGTCTCTCGACACTACTGTAGTTAATCAATGCAGGTGCAGCACTGCCTAGCTGTGATTTATTATGACTCATGTTCAGAGTCATATTTATAGTCTTTAACATTGGATCTAAGGTCATAAGTGTCAATTCTTTGACAAAACACAAATACATGACTACTGAAGAAGATACTATTAGGCTGTGTCAGAGCCAACTGGATTCAAGTACATCCCCCTTGTGCTCCTTTGCCTTCCAGGTTACAATATTCAATGCAGCCCTGATTCTGCCGGACCATGCTGGCTCCTGCACAGAGCTTGGGCACTCTGTGTCACACCCTACAGTGTTAGTTACTTGCTTGAAAATTTGAAAAAATCTTGAATTTGTTGTTCTCCCTAAAACAATAGCTCTCACGGAATGCAAAGCATAATTTGAAAGCATATTCTGCATTACCTTCCCTGTGATTTCAGGAGCATGTCTCAATAGCACTTGACTGGTTTCAGTCCACAGGGCTTAGGAGATCTAACTCTATGTCTCACTGCAAGTACTTGTTACTTAACTTAAATTCAGTCTGGAAACGTGCCACTTCATTTGCATTGATCAACTTTGTCAACCCAGACCTGCATCCACATTTTCTCTCTTCCCTCTTTTCCTATTTTATCTCTCCCTCTCTAGGTTTCCCATGTTTCCATTCACTACTTCACTTCCCCCACCCTTGTGCCACCTGCGTTACCTCCCTGCTTTTCCATGATATTATCCCAAACTGGAGTCGTTTCCATTACAGAGAAACTGGCTGGTGGGCCCTCTTGTTGCTAGGTATTTCTACATTTTCTAGTATCTTTATACTGGCCCTAATGTTTCAGAGGGTAATCAGCTTGCACACCCCCAAATTTCATAAGGTCTAATGCTATTCTTGCCTAGAGTTGTTATGTACTATCATAAATTCAGCAACTACAGGTGTATTATTTTGGTTAAAAGAACACTGAGAGCAGCCTCAAGACCCCAGAGAGTCCAAGTTGCAGCATTTCACAGCTTTCAAGAATTTTTCTAAAAGCATGGAATAAGATTGTCATACCACACCATCACTTTTTCAAAAGATTCCCAGATGATCTCTCTGATGAGTTGCTTATGAAAACAAAAAATAAACAAGAACAACAACAACAAAAAAAAAAAACACCCTCCATGATTTAAACTGCTTAGTTTGAGCTTGAGAGTTCCTGACAATAATGCAGTAGATCTCAAAGACAACAGTATATGATCTCTGCATTACACAGTGTTGTATGAGATCTCAGAACAGATCAGTTCCCATTAGTTGTGCGTCTGTAATTGAGATGGTTCAGGAGTTGGGTTTCCAAGAAATAAACAGTTTAAAAGAAGCGCAGTTTCACAGTCAAGAATCATGTCTAGTGTTGCTTCTCTTCACAAAGCTGATTTTAGCATATATATTCTCAATTTTCTGTCTCAGCACAAAGATTTCTAACTTCCAAGCCTCAGTGGAATCCAGAAAACATTGATATTAGTGCCACTTACCCGAAAGTATCTCTTATAATTACATTGCTGCACGGAACCTATCCAGAAGGGCGAAATAGTTCAGAAGTTCTACATTAATGTGCAGCATTTTCCACCTATAGGCCATCAGATCAAATAAGAAAAGGTCATTGCAATTTAAACTTGTGTTGTTGCCACTTGTTCAGATGCTGGCACGTTGTTCAGCTACATGCTAGTGGGTATCAGTGTTGTTCACTTTACTTAGTGGTGCTTTAAATACAGTGTGTAATTACCATTCAGATGTGTAAGCATTGATGCAAGACATAAAACAGTAGCTGTTCGGAGCCCTAGCCTCTGCCACAAAATCATGTTTACTTATTTTTTCATAAGAAAACTGTCACGAGTTTCCTGACCAATGTTTTATATAAAACGAACACATAATTCTTAATGTAATAGAAGGTTATATTGCCAGAGGAACTTTAAAAAAAAAAAAAANNAAAAAAAAAAGAGGTAGTTTATGTTCCATTCATGAAGCTGGAGCTGTTTTTTTAAACCTACACTGTATTCTTAGCTTTCTTTCCCTCACACCATGAATTAAAATAACACCTTTAGGTAAACAATTTCACTACAATCCTATGTTTCAGAAACCAATACCATTTTGAAACTAATTATGACATTTTCTCTTTCAGGCTTTTCCTTAAAAGCTGATCTTATGAATCACTCAGTTATTAGTCTGTTTGTGGCAAAAAAAAATTGCAGCATTATGATTCTGTAGGTGTTTCACATGTCATTAAGTACATTTTTGAGTTTTAGCTATTAAGCTAATCTCTGAGTAAGAAGATGTGGAATATTAATGGAAGCATTTTGGAATTGTAAATAAACTTGTTTGGAGCAATCTAGATGAAGAGCAAAATGATAAAAATGGTTATAAAAATCTAATTAACATTTTAACAGTAAAAAGCTTGCTGCTTTGATACCACAAGAGAATAGTCTCAGACAGTAGATAAAATTAAATATTCCCATGTGGGCTTCAAACAGATGAAACACTGCTATCAATATTTAATGGAATGTGTCAGAATTTACCTTCATTTGAAAGAATGCAAATAAAGGTTACCATAGAAATCACCTTGACAGAATATTGCACAAAATGCAACACAAACTACCCCTGAAGCATTCTCAGAGGAGTTAGTAAGATCTTTGTCTGCTGCCTTTTCATGTACTCTCTTGACAGGAGGGAGAAAAGGCCTTTGTGTCTGAATGTGTGTAAATATACATTATGATACATTATTAACTAGCAATGTTAAATAAGAGAAATAAGAAACCCAATATATTTAAAACACTTTCACATTGCAGATACATGAGCTTGTTTCAGAGCTGCAGATATTAAATAAGAGCAGTAAATAGGTTGCTAAAATGTCTCCATATAGTTGTGAAACACCTAATTGCGTTAGTCACATACTAAAATTCTCACAGCAATTTTGATAACAGGTTTTTGTAAACTTTTTCTCTCATAAAAGTACTCTCCATCACCAGTTACCAGTTAATTTTTCACTGCTTAAATACCTGCACGTCCACAAAATATAGAAACTTTGATTATTAGAATGTATTTGGTAGTCTTCACATTTTCTATGTGAGATAACTCTTTATCTTCTCCAAGGTCTATCCTGGCAAAAAGCTATTTATAATCAACAAAATTTGGCAGTCCAAGAACTAGCTATTTGTTTAACTACCCAGTCAATTTTGCAGTGCCTGGATTCAGAAGATTCAGTCCCTTCCAAACTACCAAATTCTTTCGAGACCTTTTTATTGTAGCTCTTGCCAGGTAACTTGAACTGGAGCTCCTGAACTGCTTTACAATATGTACAGTTTCCCTCAACTTCTCAGAGACAACGCTACTTTAAAAGTAGTTAAGTTCTCTTTGACTACTGAAGTACATAAATTGATCCAAACTTCTTCATATATACATATGAAACATATACATATAATATCTTCTCTTTTGTCAATGAGAGAGTTCGAAGGTAATTTGTGATGATAAAAATTTGTCTCTTCCATTAAGTTATTCTGAAATAGTTTAGAAATTATTAGTGTCAATGCAACTGGAATCTTATCTGCAATCATGTTGCGGAGCCTCATCTTGTGTTATCCTTACTCCTATTTGAAACAGGCAGTGTATGTTAATACTTGATAAAGGGAGATATAGAGATATTGGCAATGTGCAATATTCCTATGCAAAAAAAGAAAGAAAGAGAGAAAGAGAGAGAGAAAGAGAGAGAGAAAGAGNAAAGAAAGAAAGAAAGAAAGAAAGAAAGAAAGAAAGAAAGAAAGAAAGAAAGAAAGAAAGAAAGAAAGAAAGAAAGAAAGAAAGAAAGAAAGAAAGAAAGAAAGAAAGAAAGAAAGAAAGAAAGAAAGAAAGAAAGAAAGAAATGGAATCTGTTGCCTTGTTGCATTTGGAGACTATGTGTACATTCGGATAACTCAGTAAAACATACTGCATTTACAAAAAAGAGAGGGAAAAAAAGGAATTATTTGTGGTAATCCATATGTAAATTGACTTAATTTTTCCTCTATAAAAATGTCTGCAACTGTATGCTGTCCACCATTTCATTATACCTCAGCAAACGGAGAAAATGGTTCAAACAATCAAGCTGATGCCTTGAAAGATTTAATAGAATCATAGATATAATAATCTAGGTTGAAAAAGAACTTCAAGTCTAACTATCAGCCTGACCTCCCGAATCCCACAAGTAAACCTTACTGCTATGTCCACATATATCACATATACCTAGGATAGGGACTCTACTACTGCCCTTAGCATCCTGTTCCAATGTTTGACCACACTCTCCATGAAGAAGCTTTTCCTAATATTCTAAACCTCTCCTTGTGCAACTTGAGACTGTTTCCTTTCATCCTGTTATTTGTTACCAGAGAAAAAGAGACTAATATCAATTTTCTTACAACCTCCTTCCAGGAAATTGTAGAGAGCTATGAGGTCTCCCCTTAGTCTCCTCCAGACTAAACAGCCACAGTTCCTCAAACACTCCTCATGACTCGTTTTCTAGTCCCTTCATCAGCTTTGTTGCTCTTCTCTGCACATGCTCAAGTAACTCTGTAACTTTCTTATAGTGAGGGGCCCAAAACTGAGCACAATATTTGAAATGTAGTCTCACCAGTGCCACGTACAAAGGAACAATCCCTAGTCATGCTGGACACGCTATTTCTTACGCCAGCCAGGATGTCATTGGCCTTCTCAGCCACCTAGGAACGCTGCTGGCTCATATTCAGTCAGCTATCAACAAGAACCCTCAGGTCCCTCTCATCTTTCGAGACACTATTCCCCAAGCCTATACTGCTGCATGGGGTTGTTATGACCCAAGTAAAGCACTTGACACTTAACCTTTTTGAATGTCATGCAACTGGATGCAGTCCATCTATTCAGATTATTCATCTAACTCTGCAAAACCTTCCTACCCTCAAGTGGATTGGCAGTCCCACCTAATTTGTTATTATCTGTGAATTTACAGAGTGTGCTTTTGATCCCCTCATCAAAATCACTGATAAAAATGTTAAATACAGTTGCTCCCAGGGGAAGGCTACTGGTGACCAGCTGCCAACTGGATTGAACTCCATCTGCTATGACTCTTTGAGTCTAGCTGTCCAGCCTGTTTCACCCAACAAACTGCACATCTTACCACCCAGCAATGGCCATTTCACCAATTGAAAATAGACTATTATGTAGAAATGTCTAGAAAAGTATGAAGCTGAGAAGAGACAACAAAGAGCCTGGGTCTAGAAGGCAGAACATGTTGGGAAGACCTCCAGTGTTTGAACCCCTTGTGCTGCTAGGGGTTCTCCAAGGGACTGACAAATGTCACTGCAATTTCAACTATGATAAGCATGATGCAATAGGTAGAAGACTCTTCCATTAAAAAAAAAAAAAAAATTCAGGACTTGTTCCTTCAAGACAGTGTATCTTAGTGGAGCCTAGTAGGCATTCTCCTAATATATCTCAGTGTTTTCTTCCCAGATTCTGCTTGATTGTGTGCCACAAACAAAAGCAAGAATCAAGCAGCTACTTCTTACTTTCCTCCTGCAGGAATATACATGGCGTGAGATATACAAAAATAGATGGTAAGAACGGCAGTAGATCATGGCTTGTCACATGTATGAATTTAATTATCTCGTTGTTACTTTTGTTTGTCATAGCTCTGCCCCATAGTCTTTTAAAAGCAGATAGTATTTCCTCTGACTTAAATTGTTGGATCTTTTGCTAACATTTTGCTACATTAAATCTTCTAAAATCATCATGATTGGTTAAGGAGCATCTTATAATTACTACTGCAGATCACCAATGTACTGGAAGATGTTATTGACACTACACTATCTGAAAATACCGATGGTCTTTCAGTCTCAGAAATATGAGGATTCATGAAATGCCTGAGCAATGTTAGGATTTTGTGTTGCTCAGTTATACAGAATGACTTAAATCTTCATAGTCATGGAACCAGAATTCTTTCTGAATTTCAAAAAAGTTTCACACACTGCTCCTCTTCTTACACTTGGTGCATACACTACTTGGCCCAAAGCGATGTGTACAACAAAACAAAACACCTTTCTTGCAGTGCCATTTTCCTAAGCAAGGAAGCACTTGAAAATTCACAGGAAAGGTTATTCACAGGAGATCAGATCAATTTAGTACAATAAGGTTAATTTCTTAATCTATGTGGTTTTATGTAGATGATGTCTTTGAAATCAACAAATTTGTCCTAGCATATAATGAACTGAATGTTTTGTACTCTATCTAAAATGCTAAACTGATGAAAAGACATAGAAAGACATAGATGGAAACCCCTCTGCTTTGAAATGAATATGCACATAGACAGTATCATCATACCTCGCTCATTGTTCCTCTTCATACACTTTAAAAGAAAAACATTTTGTTATATACCTTTCACTATTTTATTGATTGTTTTCTTCATTTTGCTTAGGTACATACTGTTACTTTCTTTTAGCTGGAAGGAAGGGCAAAAGGCTGCAGGCTAGTTCTGCAATCAATGTTAATGCTGCTCTTTAGACAGCTTGAAATAAGACCAGTCTGCTCCTCTGGAGTAAAAGATCATGGAGTCGTAATACTAACATCTCTCACTACTCATTTCTCTGTTTTCTTAGCTAAACTTCTAGACTTGTAGATGGGAAAAAACAAACAAAAAAAAAATAGCCATTGGGGTTTTTTTGGATAATGTTCTTATACATTCAGATACTGTTACTTTCCAAGAAACACAATTCAGCTGTAGCATGCCACAGCACAGTCCACGTGTGTGGAATACCAAGCAATATATCTGGTGACTCAAGGAAGAAAATTATTGCTCTATTATTTGATCAAAACTAAAAAGAAAATTTCTAATGTCTAGATTTTGTCCCAGATGACAGTTGCAGCTGAAGCAAAGCTGCAAACTCATCTAAAATCTGAAAGACATATGTGGAGGAAGGCAATTCTCTCCTCCTGTTGCATTAGTTCCATATGCTGATGGGGATTATAAACTAAGGGCTAAATCCAAGGCACATGGAAGCCAAAGTGCTCTTCAGCAGTCTTCCCAGGAATATGTCTATGTTCCAGCATAAACACTTACTATCTACAGACCAAAGAAACTCTTCCATGAAAAATATATAGCAAAGGCATAGCAGATGTTTTCACATTAACTGGTCATTATATCGTAATTTTATAGGAACATTTTGTTGGCAAACAACTAGGTTGGCAAATTTGACTCCGGATCAGCAGGCGGCCTGTGCACATCTAGGGCAGAAGCAAGACAACAGCAAAGTTTTTCAGTTGCCAATGGATACATAACCGAGTCAAATGGCTGTGATGCATAGTCAGACGCCCAACTCAAATCAAGAAATTATAAATTCATAGAATATCCTGAGATGGAAGGTTCCCACAGGATCAGAGTCCAAATCCTGGCTCCACACAGGACCACCCAAAAATCAAACCACACATCTGAGAACATCGTCGAAATACTTCTTGAACTTCAGCAGCTTGGAGCACTGAGCACTTCCTTGGGGAGACTCTTCCAGCACCCAACCACCTTTTCAATGAAGAACCCTTTCCTAATATCCAATCTGAATCTCCCCTGACGCAGCTAAATTAGTAAGCACATGTCCTGATCACCTAAGCATATGTGTCTCTGTAGCTGGCACTGAACTGCATGTCCATTTAGCAATTTGTCAGAGAGAAACATTCCTTCAACAGCGGGGAGCAGGTGGCTGGAAATCCTGCAGTTCCTTAAGCAATCAGGATTCAGAGTAGAGGTGGTCTTTTTCTACTATTACTATGTGGTAGAAGACTGCACTCACATAAAGAAGATAGGATTTCCATCTTACTTGGTTTTTGTGGTTTCAAACTTGTACAGTAACTTGAGTTGGAAAGGACCTTGAATCCCAATAGCAGTCCCAACACCATCTAGTTCCAACTACATGACAAACACCACTATTAGAATAGGCTGCTGAGGGCCATATCCAGTGAAGCCCTCAACACCTCCAAAGGCACAGATCCCAAAATCTCTCTGAGTAATTTTCCAGTACTTGACCATTCAAATGGTGATTTTATTTTTCTTCTATACCTATTTGGAATTTACTGTGCCATAGATTGCAGCCATTGCTTCTTGTCCTCTTGCTGGAGGATGGAAGCCTGACTCAGTTCTCTGATCCAATTGAGTAATTGAAGACAGCAAGTGGATGCTCCCTCAGCCTTCTGTTCTCCATGTTAAACAAATCCAATTGTTCCAGCATCCTCTTAGATAACAGACTTCACACTGTAAGAAAACTGTACTTAAACTTACTCCTCCTCTTCCTGCACACCTACATCTGAACCTTAACAGGAATCAAACATGAATTATACATCAAAATGAGCATACAGCGACGCATAAAGGGAGTCGGAGCTGAATGCATGACATTCTTTCCTCAAGTAACAATGATCAGGATTTTCTGAGTAGTCCTACTTTATGTTGCAAAAACAAATCTATTCACTTCCTTTTATTCAGTACAGCATTTTATAAGTATCAGTAAAAGCAAAGTATCTTGAAACTTCATAAAGCATTGTATTTTAATAATAAACATTATCATTGCAAAAGCATTATTAAATGCATGCTTAGGAATTTAGCACTGTTATCTGTATGAAGTCAAACCTAGTAACAGAGCTTCCTGTGTCTGCTGAAAGATTTATTTTCAGGCTCATTTACCCTTGGACTGATAGAAAAGCTTCACAGAATTCTCAGCCTAAAATGGATTTGGAATATAAATTTACACTCAAAGGAATGAAGAAAGAAGAACAAAAGCAGGGCTGAACTGTACCTTCACTTGTGTAGGAGCAGGTGCCTGAATTAATCTCTTTCTGCTAAGCAAGAACATGAACTAAACTAATCGAGGGAGAATAAAAAGGTTGGATTTGAAGTTGAACCTTAAATTCAGATTTAATTCAAATACTCTAACACCAAAAGAAACCTGATGTCTTGAAATTAGACATAGTGTTCTATGTGTACAAGTTATGAATTACAGCTACAAAGAGTTGAAATTGTCTCTAAAGCAGCACAGAAGGGAAGAGTAAGAAAAGAATATTTGTACCTGTGCATAAGAAAAAGAAGCAAATGATGATATGCTGGGTCATCTAGTAATAAACATCCCATGTCTGTCCAATATCATGAAGCAGGGTACTATATTTTTCTCAAGTCCAGTGCTGGGTTTAATCTTCAAGCCTTTTCAAAGGGGTTTGCAGTTCTGTAATTTTGGAGAAAGTTGCAGTGATTTTGTTCATAATCAGAACTGAATAACTTTATTCTTTTCAATCTAAACAACTGCTTTGTGTGTCCTGCAAAATGAACACAGATTACAGCTAAACAAAAGTCTGTAATCTAGTATATATGCCAGGCTGCATTCACATCTGATTAAAGATGTTCAAAGACAGGAAGCTGCCCAGCTGCCATTACTTTTGCAGTGCAACTGACTTTTGGATTACTGTATAGTACAATACCTTTGCTGGAAGAAAAGCCAATGAGGACACAGCTACTGGCTAGCTCAGTCGTTAAAAAGACGTATTATCTGTATAAACTTAAATAAAACATAATTATGTCTATATATAAGGCTAAAGTAATATAAGTAAAAGTATAGATCATTGTTCTGATTTCCCATTGGCCATATCTTGCATCAGTGTCCCACATGCCTGTTTTTCATAATCTTTACTGAAATTCTGCTCTGCTTAATAAGACCTGGCACATTAGTGCCATAGGAAAGCATACTGTTTACATGCAAAGTGGCAGCTCCTTGGCCCTGTTACAATGACTTTCCATCCATTGGTCATTGTCAAATTAAGCATTGGACAGAGAAGTCCCAGCACACAGGAAAGGTTTGGACAGCAGTCAGGCCACCATGGTACTCCCCTTTGACACAGAGAGCAGGGCCTGATCTCATCTCCACACTCCTGAGACTCCAGCTTGCTGCATCAACTCCTTTGAGCCCATAATTACAGAACACTTGAAGCGACCCAGTGCCCAGAAAGCCACTTTATTGCAGATAAATAAGACCACTTTTTGCTTCCTTGGTGTTCAGCAAAAGAGGTCTCACAAAGATACGTTCTCTCCCCTAGGCTTTCTTTCTCTTGTGCATTGTCTGATTGATGAAACTATTTTGTTGCTTTACAGGAGAGTTTCAGAGTTACCCTGTCTAAAACACTGTTTTCTAGAACAATAGGGAATCTAAGTTCTCAAAATTACTATGATGAAAAGTGAGTTTGATTGTTTCTGTTTTCCCAGGCATTCATCATGAATTTAAACATATATATGTTTTTTAACACCAGACAAAAGTTATATTGAATGTTATATGAGGAAAAGATTGCCTTTATGACACAAAAACAGAAGAGAACAAATCAAAAAACCCTACTTTTCTCAACATGGTTCTCAGCACGAGTCCTTGTACGAGGCAGGAAGTGCAGTGGCTTGCTTTGCCAGAAAGTGGTTGAAAGCTTGGCTTTGTATTCCTGGCATATGCCAGTATTCCTGGTGCAAGGAGCAAGGGGAAACAAAAAATAATAGAAAAAATTACAAAGCGGTCATTTCTACTGCCAGAATTCTTTGCATGGCTCATCCTGAGGCACGGTAAATGCCTTCACCAATTCCTAAGAGTGGTGAAACAGTTAGAATGAGGGAAAGCTGATCAGTCCTTAGAGGAATTGGATTTGATATGAAAACTAGAAAGGATGCCTAAAAGTCCAAGTGATTACATAAATCAGAAGTTCTAAAGCTTCACCACAGTTTTCAAAATTGGCCAAAAAGGACCTCTTTCCTGTAATTCTATGTTTATTTAGTACCATTGAATGTATATAAAAAAAAAATCCTTCTATGCAGTCACAATCTATATCTCTGTTGGATTTTACTTTGAGAGCTGTGCTCTTCAAAACAGTAGCTTCATGTGTTTTGAGTGTTCTTCATGTGAAAATGTTTTGAAACTTGTACATTCACAGAACTTCCATGTATCATCTTATTCTAAAATAGGCTAGAGAGCACTGGTTATCATCAGTGTAAACAAATTATGATATAGAAACCACAATCCTGACCTCATCTCCTCTCATAATCTGTGAAAATACCCATCAAGCTGACTTAAACATTAATAGTGTATGCAGAATCCAGTTAGAATGGCCCACTTCAGAATATTATTTTATTTTAGACATTTATCTGCTATTCATTTGTTTAATTATCAACTTCACAATGACGTGACTTCTGGCAGATATTTATCTTTTGAATAAACAGTTCCAGCTTGTGAGCCAGTGTCCTTCTGCCAAAGTCCCAGTAACATTGATTTATGCTGTTCAATGAATTTCAGACAGAACTTCTGAAAACCTTTTCTTTCTGATTATGAAGTTTGAATTCTAATTAATAAAAATATTTAAATAAACAAATGCTTAGAGTATGATTCATTAGTGAGTAGAAAGCCTCCATTTCATTAATCTTATCTTTGGTTATAGTGGAATCAGATAAAAAGCTAATGGACAAAAACTATTATAAAAATCCAGTCCTTGAGGATTTAGCAAGATGAAATATGTTTTCAGAATTCTAATCTTTCAATGCAAACAACTAGATGAATGCATTTAAAAATGTATAATTTTATTTAAACACTAACTTATCAGTAAAGAGCTGCTATTCTGTTCAAGCCAGTTCAGGAAGCTTTTAAACACATTTCTATCTACAGTCTGAATAAAAGCATTTTGCTTTATAAACGTGTGCATTGGAAAGAGGGAAAAAAAATTTCTTCCTTACTTGTTTAGAAAGGAACGTGAAAGCATGTACGAATGCCATGCTTTTCAAACCAAATATGAAGTATTTGCCTTAAGAAAGTTTTGAATGTCTCAGATTAACTAGCATGACTGGAATTGGCACTCTTGAAGGTCTTTTCCAACCTGGACGATTCTATGGTTCTATGACTCTGTAAGTTGTTAGGTATTGCTAGACCTGGAACACTATGATAACAAACCCATCAACGACCCATTCCCTCCTGATTCTTAATTTTAAACTTTTATCCCTTTGGAGATAAGTGATTGTTAGTTTTCCATTCATGGGTGGAATTGATCCAGAAATACTTTTAAAATTAGGACAGCTGAATGGTACTGTGTACATTGTAGCTAGAAATGAGAGAAAATTTTTTTCTATAATTACCAATCATGAAAACAACTATTGGACTTTAATGAAAAACATGTTCATTTATGTACCAACTGAAAACTGAAATCATTTCCTGCCTTTTGCAGGAAGCTTCTAGCAATATGTTTTCTGGTTTTGTTTGCTTGTTTTGCTTTTTTTTTTTCTACTCAGTTGTGGAAGGAGAAGAAAGAGAAAAAAAATTCCGGTGAGTTCTGAGGACATTAATTTCATATCTATCAGGTTTGCCCTCAAATTTGTGCATTCATCATAATCAGTCCTTGAAGGAAAAAGATTTAATCCCACCTGGAATATGATAGATATAGCAATTTTACAATTTCTCATATTTGGAGAGGATAGATAAGAGTACAAACTTAAGTAATTTTGCCCTATCACCTAGTCCACATGAGAAGGTACTGCAGGTAAAGTCACTGCAATCACTGTAAATGCAGAAGCAGCAGCACTGAAAGAAGAGCTATAATGATTAATCAGATGACTGACTGGAGCCACGGTTCCGGATGACAACAAAATTCTGTTATTTTCCTGCTAGCCATTGACAGGGGGCTGCTATTCTCAATATTGTGTTGAAGAGAGATGTATCACTCAGCACAAACTCATAATTTCAGTGAGAATTAGTACGATATTATCACAGCATATTTAAAGAAGAATGCAAGGAAATGAAACCAGTTCTACTCTTGAAAATGATCTAAAATAAAAGGCCATCAACGGAAAAAGTGTAAGAACTCTCATAACATTTATTCATGAGAAAAGACCATGTGGGATCTAGAAAACAAGTCTCAAGCCTTTTCCAACAGAAATCATTCTAAACAAAATTGTGTTTGGGAGCATGGATCCAGTCTGCCAGAGTGTTAAGAAGAAAATTCTAACTTCAACATTTTTCTCTTCACAATAGAATGCAACTTTCAACTCGATGAAATATCAAATGACTTTCAGAGAATGTTATTCATTTCTGAAACAGTTATGATTGATCAGATTAAAAAAAGAAAAAGAAAGAAAGAAAGAAATCTTCTTTTCCCTGACTGAAGAATTAAGTCTAGAAAAGAATAAAAGAAAGGCTACTGAAGTCAGTGGTTGTCTTTTTGGTTGATTATAAAGAGCTTTGTATATTGTCTCCAGTTCAAATATTCATATGAAGAAAATTAGGATTGGAGACTGACATATGTTTTCTATGAATGTTCATTGCAGCCAAATGAGTTGCATGACTGTTCATAAAAAATGAAATCACATAACAGTCACAAATATATTTATAAAAAAGCTCAAATTTTTATCAAAAGTTTTTCACCATCTGGATAGATATATCTAGTTCTACAGATTTTGAGGGGAAAAAAGAAATATTTTTTTACTCAATGCAGAGGATATTGTATATTTTCACGGATAATTCCTTAACATGTGGATAGATTAGATGAGCGCCAGGAGTTATTTTCAATCTAAGGTTTTCTATTATTTTTAAGTAAATTTTGAATTATTACCTCTGAAAAATATGCGTAGATTTTTAATTTCCACAAACATGACTGTGTGTCTGCAAGGAGCCTTTCAAATAGTAATGCAGAAACATCCATTTCATATCAGAAAGATAAAACATCCAGATAAGTAAGGATACAAGTGATTATTTCAAAGTCTTAACAGACTTACTGTAATTCAACAGATAAAAAAACATCACAGGCTGTTCTCAAAACAGAGATCATTAAGGAGGAGCATAGCTTAATCAAGTACTTACATAAGCTCCTTAAAGTCTACTTAGAGATACATCACAGACACTAGTGAGCACTTCTTTCTATCAATATGAGAAGCATATTCCCTCAAGGAATTTATAACAAGTATGCTGAGAGATTTCTGTCAAGCTAGATCTACTAGAAATAGATGTATATATCTGAATTTGTAGAGTTTCTATAGGCCTAGACTGAATTAAGGCTTTAGCTCTTATTCGCTGTCTCAGAGTCATGGAATTGCTCTGACAACAGAGGTACAACACTTCAGTGTCTTGAAAGTCCATGCAATCCTGGCAAAAGGACTGGGTATAGTTTTTTTAGGGTAGGTCTTGTCAGATGCATTCCCCTTCAAACCTTCCAACCAGTCACTGAATCTCAAAGGAAGGGTGGCACTACGAGCATGCCCTCCCAAGTGGAGGATCTCTATTCAAGTGTAACTGCATTGTTTTTCATAAAAGGACAGGAGAATAAATCCTGTCTTCAGAGTGTCATTAAATCAAGTACATTTCATTTTGTCCAGTAAGTCATTATGGAAAAGACAGCTAGCAGAAATTATTGTTGAAGGAAGCTATTGTTTTGGTAAATAAATCAATGACTCTTTTTGAACAACACTAGGAACTATCTTGGTGGCCTGATATATTCCATTTAGAAGGGAGAACCTAGCTGCAAGTTAGTTGGTCATAAGCAGGGATCAATCTAACTCTAATTTCAAACTCGATGTAATAATGAAAGCCATTGAGCAAGTCTAGTTAACAAAATAAAGCAGCGAATGCCAGGATAGGTTTTGCCATTGTTTGATATGGCAAACTTTTGCTACAAATTGCAGACCACAAAAATAATTATAAGAATTTTGGGCCTTTAAAAAATTAGAACCATGTAAGGTTTTTTTAAATGGCATACTCTTTGTGCTGATTTAGTATCAAACATTTACCAGATGCAGCTGGGACTGAAAAGTCAATAACTAATCAGAGAAAAAGTAAGAATAGAAGTCTACTGGGACTTCAGATAGGACAACCAAGATATCAAAATATATACATATTATTGATTAAAATTTGGGGATTAGAAATCTTTCTTTTCCCAAGAGCCACAAAAGAAATTGCAGCAAGCATGGTATAAGCTGTCATATTTACACACATTTGAATACTTGAATATTATTTTTCAGAAGAAATATAGTGATATTTAAAATGAAACTGCATAAAATCTCTTTTCACTTAGTATGTAATATGAACTTGGGGAAGCGGAGGAGGGGATGAAGCATCTAAACTTTGACCTCTAAGCTTCAGCTAGTAGACCTTTACCTTCCACAGTCAGTCCAATTTTTGCACTGTGAAAGTCCCAAAAATCAGTCGCAAATAGTATGTCCTATTATTTTCCAGTCTGTTAAAGTTTATGTGTGAATCTGAACAAGTAACACGCACAAACTGCCTCTGCCTGAATAGAAAGAGCTAAGATTAGCAATGTGCATACTCCTAATATAAATGGAACTGTCTGGGGGTTACATCAGCATTCAGATTCATAGCTTTAGTCTGCTAGATTTAGTGCAGCAAGACTAGTCAAGGATTAAAAAATCTGTTACCAAGGGAATAGCCAGCATGTCCTGAAAGAACCACTGAGAATCAGAGCAATCAGCATGTGGAGGAACTGGAAAGATAAATGGAAAGATTTGAAGCATAAACTGTACATGGAAAAATTAAATTAATGCTAAAAACGCAAAAGAAAAACATTTTGGTGGCACTAAAATACACATTAAAGACCAGAACATAAAACTCTACAGCATTTGCTACAATGTTGTGTTTTGTCGCAGAGCACTAACAAAATCTTGAGTTAATCTAGTAAAACATAACATTAAGACAAAAACTAGACAAGGAATCTTTTTAATATTATTAACCTATTTAGAACAAGAACGAACACAAGAGTTCCCTGAAAATTTTGAATAGACAAAAGCAGTTCAAATGTTGTTACAAACAAAACCTTCAGATTAAAAATGTATTTTACTGGTTTTTTCTCCTCCCCTTTACATGACCTAATGTTAAAATAAAAAGTAAAAGTATAAAAGCTGCACAGTCACTGAGAAATTGGTACTATATCCCCAGGACCAGGAATCCAACATTTCCTATACGATACCTTGGAAGTTTCATCTCTCTTCTGAAGTCCTGAGTGCTAAGCTTAAACAATGATTTGTTTGCTTTAAATGAGTACATATAAATGTTCATATTTTGGGCATTAGGTAAAAAAAATTCCTAATAGTCTTTGCTTACATTAAGCTAGTGGATGGCCAAAATAGTTCCAAATGTAGTCCGAAAAAGATATTACCTGACAACCACCAAGTGACAGCTCCCAAGACAACCTTTTCCAGGATCGAATAAAATGGACTGTGATCTTTTTGCCTCCTGTACCTTTTAAATACTCCTTACGTGAAAGAGCGGATAGGAGCTAATTCAGCTTTATTGCTACATCTTGGAAATCCTACCTGTTCCCTACAAAGTAGTTTTACAGCCACTTCATGCTATAGGAAACATTTGAAGACTCTTCCTGATTTCTAAATTGTTTACTGGTAAAAAAAATTTCAGAAATTGTATTTAAAAGGAAGTTACGCTGCCCATATTGAAAACCATTTGCTTCTAATGGCAGAGGAAAAAACATTACATTTCAGGAAGCAGAAGTTTCTGGCATTGATTTTAAGAGAGAGAAATTAGTTCAGCTGTAAGGGAAACATAGGCAAGCCCAATTGATACAACACAATGGATCTGACTTTTTGTGAGTAAATACTCCTTAAGGATATTTTGCTTTGATTGGGTTTGTCTTGATGTATTTGGTATTACAGCTGCTCATAATCCACTTAATGACTCATGCCTAGAAGCTACAAAAGCACAGAAAGTAGCTACAGCAATTTAAAGTTTTCTAGAAGAAAAGAGTGCTTCGTTCATAGATTTCACATTAAACACAACCAACAAACCTTTGAAGGTGACTCAAAATTTTTATTTAACAAGACTTGAAGTTTTGAGAGATTAGCCTCCAATCTTTCGGTTTGTATAAATCTGAACAGTATTGTTTGGAGGAATAGACAAAAGTGTAACAAAAAGATATCAAAAATGTATTTAGTTACCTCAGAGGAGGTCTGAGTTCAAGACTTTAATCTGAATTTGCTGTAGGAAATCTGAACCTGGATCTTTAGCTGTTTCAGCTGAGATTTCAGATAAACTTCCTATCTCTGACTTCATTGTGGCTGTTTGAAAAAGAAATTGAGTTAATTCATTTCTTTCAACCTAAATGAACTTGTTTGCAATGACAAAAAACCCGTAAACTTTTTACTTCATATCAATCATATTTCTCTCCCTTCTCCTCACTCTTCCCAAGGTATTTCACAGAACTGGCATTTCATTGGTGGTTCAGAAACTTTCCATACACCCATACTGTAAGGTATATGGATTCTTTCTGCACTTGCTTGTTTGCTCTAAGGATCATCTTGAGGAGGAGATATCTCCATCTGTAGTGCTTGTCCCTAAAGCATTTTCAAACTGTCTCTGTCCATTCAGCAAATTATGAGCACTCTCAGCTACCAACCAACATTGAAGCAGGGCATAACTTTTGAGGTTGCAGCAAGGAGTTCATGACAATGTCTTGCAGTGCCACTGCAGTCTACAGCACCCTAATGCTTGCCCCAGGCAGACAACGTACACCAGTCTTTATAACTTCTATGGCCAGCCCCGAGCACGAGCACATCTACACCACTATCAAGCAAAAGGACCAGTATTGAAGGCCACCTTAACTGACTTTAGGCATCCAGTAGCTGGAACAGCTGTATATTACAAAATATAATTTTGTCTTATTTACTGAGAAACCTTGAACTGGCCTGTTCTTGCTGGTTTGTTAGAAACTCCTTTGTTTCTAAGTGGCTGATGTTAAATCTAACCAACAATATTTTAAAGTGACAGATTTTTGTTAGTTTTATCTGACTAAAAAGTGGTGAGCACAAAAGGACAAGTGTTACACAGCATAAGACTAAAATGTTGGAATTTTGCTAAACCTGTTGGTATTGACATACACTGACATCAATACCTATACCAGTTTTTCCAGAGGATGGTCAAAGAAACTTCACTAGATGAGGTGAGAAGTAAAATGGGGAAGTTGATACAAAAATATTTCTTATCATAACATTTTCACATCTTTAAATGTCTAGATCAAAAGAAGTACATGATTTTTTGGGTTTTTTGTGTGATTCCATCACCATACTGTCTCATTGCCTTTAAGTAGTCAGCAAAGAGAAAAATCTGTCAACGGCTCATGATCAATGAAAAGGTCTAAAAAATCTTATATGTTCTATTTGGTGATTATAACTATTTTAGGATAAATGGTAATATTTTGATATTGAGTGTAAGATTTCTGTGGGATAGTGATAGGTGGGATAGTATAAGATAGCTGGGATAGTATAAGATTCCTGTGGGATAGCTTTTTTGGCTTTCAAGGGGTTAACTGAGTAGTTCAAGAAACCAAGCAAGCACTGTGGTGCTGACATTTACTGCTGAAGAGGGTCAAGAGGACACCTGATTGCATATCCTTTTGCAAATCCCCCAAGCTGATATTCCTGAGGTCTAACATGGAAATTATTTGTGTGCAGCTGACAGATCTAATTTCAATGTTTCTTAGCATCTATTTTCATGCACATATAGTAGGAAAAACATCAGAGTCATTTGTCATCTGAATGAGACCAGGTTCTTCCTTTAGTTGAGACAATCAAGATTGAAAGTTCCTTTATGAGAGACATCTTTCTCTTTATTTATTTATTTTTTAATTTGAGAAGCTATTTCTTCACATCAACACTTGACTAGAATAATCTTTAACAAAGAAACTATTCCAGATTCTAATAAACTCTCCAACAGCAAGAAAATATATGAGGAAATTAGATTGTTAGCAAATGCAAAACCAAGACAGAACTTTCTTCTGTTTACTGGAGGAAAATACTACCAAAAAAATATTAAAAGAAAGCAGTAGGTTTAAGAGCAGTCAGCACAGTGATGCGTAAAACTTTTATGCAAAATACTAAAATTTCACATTTTATTACTGTAGTCAAATAAGACAAATATGGAGTTACAGTGTAATTTCTCCTTGTCCCACAGTTAGTTCTGGATGGCTTTGCATACAAACCTGTGCAGAGAAGTATAATTCCTTGTAGTTTCAGCAGCAGGCTATATGAAACTACTTCACTACTTACTGAAGAAGGAAGAGAGGAGTTCCCCATTCCAGTTCTTTGTTTGCTGGTTAGCTCAGCCTGAGGGCTGGAATGGTAATTTTTAATTGATAAAAAAGTAGTAAAGTTGACTTGTATCCACACTACAGCTTCTGAGGTTTCACCCTAGGTGAGCTGTCTGACATACTTACATGCTCCTCTGGAGTAGGCCTACAGTGATATCTTAGAGAAACTAACTCCTCTCCTTATGATTGCAAAAACTTTTCCACATACCCTAGGTGCCTGTGAATTTCTAAAGGATTTTCTCAGCTTTTGGGCTGATCTGTTCAGTTTGTTCATTGCCTGGAGGCAAACATACTTTGAGGTTTAATACCTCAGCAGTTTTAGAGACAGAGAAGAGGAAGAGGGAAATAAAGTTTTCCAGCCTGCAAAGAAAAGTTTTGCAAAAGTTTTTGTACAGGACTGTTAAGGATCTCAGCTGTGACAGCAATTCAGTCACTCTTTGTTACACTCAGGTTTCAATACTATTTTGAAAGTGAAGAAGTTGGCTTTGACCACATCTGTTCTCTAAAAGTGGTGGTCATTTTGCTATACAGAAAAAAAAACAACAAAATAAAAGGAAGCCATTGGTAAGGTAAAGGCTGACCCTCGTCTATTTATTTGCCATTGTACAATCATAAAATACTTCATTTTTAATTCCTCTGACAATACATTTGCCTATACATTGTTCCTTCCTTCTGAAAGATAGTTTACTGTTAACACTGATATCACTTTCAAGCTATGCTAAATTATGGTAGCATAACCTCATGTAGATACTGAGTTAGGAGCTGAGAAACCAAGTTCATGTTTTGGGCTTTAACAACAGATTCCTCATAAGATACATTATTTCTGAGGACCTCAACTTTCCTATCTATAAAAAGGAGTGAATGGTACCCACTTTGTAGTCGTGTCCCAATGAGAAACCATGCAATGGAGCCAAATTTGTAAAGAATTTCAGAAATAAAAATTACTATGCTTTAGCACAGATATGTATCCGCTGATTTACCAGTCGGCAATATGGGGAATTGAAGATTCTTATAGACCTGATGTCCGAAGGATTGGATACAATAAACTCTCTCTTTGCTGCTCAGAAATGCCTGCATCCTTTGAAAAATGTTTGGTCACTTTGGCTAATTAAGGTCAAAAGCAAATTAAAGCCCAACCAAATCTGTTGCCCATACACTCTTCATTCCTCTCACAGGTCCAGTTGTAGCTATGGCTCAAAGCATTCATTAAATGCTTCAAACATATGCTGGTGGCCTAAGGTGCAGGACAGTCACCTCTGCCAGAGATCAGAGCTGCTCTGATGGGCTGAAAGCACTTGGGCTGCCCCATGCTTTAATGGGGAGTTGGCCTTGATCTGTTTATGGGTGTACATTTGCACATGGTTTCTGGGCCTGGCAGACATGTTTGGGCTCAAGAGTGAATTCAGCTCTCCACAAAAATAAAAGTGTACACAGCATTTGTTGGCAGCAACCCTGTTTCAAAGGGTTATGTTACTTTCCTGTGTCCACAGTCATGTTTTACTCTGGTAGTACGACGTGTCTTACAGCTCATTGGAGACTGGAGATAAGCTGCTTAAAATTTGTTTTTACTTCTATCTTACAAGGGTCCATTGGGATTTTCTTAGCCAGAAGCTATTTGCTTTTTCCTAGTGAACAAATACAATGTTACCTTTAAATCCTTTAAATAACTATTCCATTACCTGTTGCATAGTTACAGTCATCTGTCTTAATAAATAGTAAGTGACATACAAAGTTAACAGAATTATCACTTAGCAGATAGAATTATCAAAAAAACAAAAACAAAAAACTCTCTAAATCTCTTGGGAAAGTTTCTGAACAGAAATAACCCTATAGAAGTTGAATATTTCCTAAATCAAACTTTCTAGAATAATATTCAATCTTTTCTAAAAATCTGAATAAATATATTTTAAGATATTTTAAAATAAATATATTTTTAAACAAATTGTGTCACGTTCAGAAAACTGAGCTGATACATTCTGCTGGGGGAAGAAAAATCAGGACAGGATTTACCTTCAAGTAATTTGTATAGATACAACTTTCCTATGTATGCAGATAACAGTTCTACACCCTTTCAGAAAGATTCAGGTCATCAGTATTTCATATAATAGAATGGTTTAGGTTGGAAGGGACCTTAGAGATCATCTTGTTCCAATCGTCCTGCTATGGGCAAGGACGCCTCCAACTAGACCAAATAATTGTTTAAGATTGGTGTTATCAAAGTATAAGAAATGATGGAGACCATTTACTCCTCAACGCTGTCAAGCCTGGATGGATCCAAATTCAGCTGGTGGCTATGCTCTCAGGCACCCAATACTGTGTCATAGGTTTAGTGCTTACATATGAATAGAAGCGTAGGGCTGCAAAGCTCCAGCCTGAACCCTTATTCAGAGACAAGGCGAGTAAAAGAGGCACCTAAACTAATCCTAATCCTGAAGTGCTCAGTCTGTTAACCATGACTGAGGCTTACATCACAAATACTGACTGTGATGAGTCCAACAGACAGCAAAGCAGCTACATTCCTGCAGAAGAATGCAGGAGGCAGCATAGGGGTGTTATGAACTATAGAGGAGTGGGCAAAGCTGTTTCTCTGCTAGCTTGGTTTTTCACACTGATAGTAATATACCTGAAGATTTACATAGCCCACATCAAAAGCAGAGAGGGTCCTTTTACCCTTGTCTGTAACCCTGGGCTGTCATGACGTCCACCAGTCAGGTGGCAGAGACCACTCTTCTAGAGTTGTAGAAGAGCTGGACAGAGGTGGACTTCATAACTAAGTACGAAGAAAACCACAGGTTTAAAAACAGAACCTATCACCATTCCTCTTTAAAGCTAGGACATTGCGCAGCCAAGAATGAGAGGTTAACAGAGGCAGAAAACTTGAGACTTGATGGTTAGGGATTACAATTGAAATTGGAGAAATCTGGACATTGTCACAGCTCTGAAATTTCTCTCAGCAAATACCTTCACTTCAGAAGTCCTTTACCATGCCAAAAAAAAAACCTCTGCAACCAACAAACTTGTACTTTTTAAGAAAACAAAAAAATCTGAGAAATTTTTGCAAACATACAAAAAATACTTAGAAACTGAGAAAATTATCCCATTCTCATAAGAAAAAAAGAAATACACAAAAATACTCCATAGAAAATTGCTTGTAAAATAAGCTGTAGATCAGAGAAAATAACTACTAACTGCATATAGTAATACCAATATGGTTTTTCTAATTACTGGAGAAATAAATAAGTAGACAAACAAGACAGATTAATTATAGAATTGATCTAATGCAACATTCCAAGGAATAATTGATATGCTATCCTTATTATAACAACTAATTCACACGACAAAACTGATACATGACACCTTCTCAGAAGCCAGTTAAAAATCATTGCTAATCATGTCATTCTGCATTATGGCAAATAGGATGAATAATACCCTATTTGTAAAACATTTAGTATCATCATTTTTCATAGCTCGCTGAATGAAATTCTAATGGTCATCACAGTTAAGACTGAAATGCTTCTAGAAAGAACAAAAAAACTACACACTCTTAACACGATACAAGATTCATAACTGTGAAAAATACAGAGACTACAGACACATCACCATGATAGATTTTTTTTTTTTTTTTGCTATTAAACTGGAAAGGAATTCATAATACTTATTAAAACAAGATGTCAACAGGACAGCCATGCCATGGACACAGATATTGGCCATTTTCAAATGGGCAGTTGAATAATTCTCTTAATTGCCTTGCATTCTCATATTTTAAGGTGATTAAAAGAACAATACTAATTACATTACAATGACTTGATGTGGGGCAAAATTATCATTTACTTCCCAGGAAGGAAGTTGCATTTGCAATATATTTTTTACCTTTTCACAATCATCCTAAGAACTTTCTATATCCATGAAAAAGGCAGAAGCTTCTAAGAAGTCAGGAGGAAAAAAAAGTATGTTAGTTATCCTTAAGAGGTGGTAAAGAATGACATTTTAAAAGGTTAAATTTGGCAAATTAATTGGCAGCACCAGATGGAGAAATCAGTCCAAGTGAACAGATAACTTTTCCGTACAGTTCCAACACATTCTGCAGTACTTCTCAATTGGCCATAGTAACAAGTCTTTTCTGGCAGGTGAGGAAACAGGACATTTATTTATTCAAATTATATGTGTCATAAATTATATCAGCTTCTTAACATGTAGGAATGCCTGGAAGAACAAGGAAGAGGATAGCCAAATTTTTTTGAACAGAAGTTATAAGAGCTTTAAGATATTCAGAACAAAGTCTTATGGGATTTCATGAGATGACAGAAACAATTTTAAAATCTAATTTTGGCACAGCATGACTCAATGATACGCCTCCCGAGTTTTACACCATCATCTCCACTAAGCCCATTTTCTCTGCTACTTATGTCATACTTTTTCAAACAATTTCACACCCCTTCTTTCCCACGGATGAAAGGCAACAAAGGGTGAAATTCTTATCCCGATATGCCAGAATACACATACGTAATAGAGTTAGTTTCTAAATATCTAAATATTTGAGCCTGAGACTCTGAACATGCAACTTATTCATTTTAAGGGAAAAGCTCCTACTCTCATCCTGGGTGCAGTTTATTCCACTGGAACTCCACTGACTTCAATGAAATTTGTCCAGGATAAGAATGTAATGTCTGCTTCTAGTACTGAAAAGTTTTTTCCTCTTTTAAAGAGTTTTATATGACAGATACAGGAAAAAAAATAAATAATGGCAATGTATTATGATTATTCCTTTTCAGTAGTAAAGGATGTTCAGTTCAACACCTCTCCAGAGCAAGGCAAAAAACAATGTCATTATGAATATACAATACTTAAGAAATGTTGTAGTTTCCAAGCCAGATGGTAAGATCTGTCCTTTCCTCAAACAAAACAAAACAAAACAAAAATCTTTAGTAATTCAGCCTTTCTCTTAGAGCCAGCACTTTGTTGTACCATGGGCTGGTGTGTCTCATAACTGGAGCCTTCTTGTTGCAAGGATATGACACAGTTAATCTGTTGGAATATAACGTAAGTAAAAAATGATGGTGTCCACTCACATGTGACTGCCACTACTGACTTGCCAAAAGCATTCTTTAATGGTTTAAGATAAGAAAGGTATATTAGTCATCATGCGAGCTATGTAGAGATTGCAGATAGTATGTTGATCCTCAACCTCAACAGACTTCATTGCACTAAGTTCAGGATCCTCGAGGCTGATTGATAGGTAAAACACTCTACCTTGCTGCAGATCACGTGGGGTTTGATTTATACTTACAGCAAATTGTTTAAAAAAAAATTCACATTTTCAAATTGACATAGGGCTAGGAGGGGAAGTCAGCTTCACTGTCTGAAGTTTTTTATACTGCCAAGTTCCGATACTCTTGTAGGAAGGTTTAGCCAGGAAAGAAGGAAAAAAATCCAGGGAAAAATAGTATGAGCTCTTACACAGAGGGTCCACAGACATATCAGGAGAAAATACAGTATAAGGATAACTCTGAGAGACATCTGGAAACTATACAAATCCATTCAGTCCAGTTACCACATTTTCCATTTTCTCTGTACTTTATTTCACTTATGGTAAACAACTTACAAAAACAAGTTTGGTTATTGTAATTCTATTTCCAAGCATTTGTACTGTCATTCTATTGTACTTGTTGTTAAAAAACTTTGATTTATGATGCTAGAGGGAGGTGCCACCCTAAAGCCCAATTAGCTCCCCTCCTTGCACTTTGCATGCCAAAAATCTGCAATAAAACATGTGTCTTTCATATGTTTGCAATGAGCAGAGAACACATACAAAGCAGAGCTACATGGAGGCAGAACTGCTGTTTTGCTCACCCTGCGGAGGCTGGGAGGAAAGTAGGGGTGCCAACAGCCCTGAGCCCCAGCCTGGTCCCTTTTCTGTGGCCCATATTCACAAGGAAATTGCCTTTCCACCTGGCATTTGTATAGCTAAGGAAGCCATGGGAAAATAACCAGGACTTTTTCTTCAGTTCAAGCTGGATGGCAACTTAATGCAGCGTCAGCAAGCAACTCTCATTTTTGGATGCTTTAGCAAAGTGAACTTCTGATTTTTCAGCAGTGATCAGGGGCTGAGATCAAAGCTAAATCTAACTGATGTTGTGCTGGATCTCCAAACTTTGTAGTTACGTAAGTATGTGGGAGGCATTGTAGAGCACCTGCAGTCCAATGGAGCTTGCAGGTGGATGAGGTGTCGCAGCTCAGTTCAAAGTTCTGCTATCCCAGTGCTTTCAGACAAATTCAGAGTTTCCTTTAGCTGCTTTGTCTACGACTTTGTTTGTACATCTTGACAGGTTTATACTCCTAAACTGGGCAGAAAATCCACTGTCTGTCTTTTAAACAATTAGTGAAACTGAGAAGAGCCAGTGTTCCGAGCCATGCATGCCTTCAAGGGCTTTTCTAGATTTCAGCTTTAGCCCCAAAACGAAGAAAGTGACAGGTTCAGCTACTGCTCCAAGCTACCCAGAGATCTCTGAATCTCTCTAAGCTAAAAACAGCCACTGTGACTACTGTCCCTACACTCTACTATATCACTATGTAATTAGAATAAGAACATACAGAAACACTGATTTGTTACTTAGGCTATGAACACAAGAACCAAGGATTGTATAACCAAGCAATTAATTTATTGTGATCTTCATTATGTGCTCCTGTTAGCGGACACCTAATAGCAGAAATCTGCAGTACTATTTCATTTTAATCCTGTATTCTCTTTTAAAACTTACAGTGCCTTGGAATTAATATTAAGCTGTGAATACTCTCCAGAGGAAATAATCAGTTGAGATCACCAACAGTGTTAAAATGAGACTAATCAAAAAAGCAGTTGAGCAAAATGAAGAATGTTAAGTTAAATGGCCTTCTGCTCCATTTCCACTTCTGTGTCTTTTTACTCCAGTCCTTGGGCTCAGCTGCAAGCCAGCCAGCATGAATAAGGAAGATTTGCCATATTGCCAAATGTTACTACTTCAGATTACAATGAAATCATGTCTGTTAAAATGAAGCATGTTATTCAGAGTTGTGTGTTTTCATGATCCAAGGGATATTGTTATTCCTAGTGCTTTTTCATCCATTTGCTGATTCACGAAGTTCGGTATCTTTGCCTCTAGCCAATGGCACCATGGACCAACAATTTCCAGCCACAAGGAGATTAAAAGTAGAGGTGCACCTTGGAAACACAGTTCACAAAATCCTTTAAAAGTCTTTGAGACACTCAGTAGCCAGCCACACTCAGCAAGGAAGCCCAATGGTCATCCACTACACTTGCTCACCATAGGTAAGAGATGAGAAACTCTGGAAGCTATTGAACAGTGAATTTTCACAGCAGCTCAGCACTAACATATTTAGCACAGGGGTTTCTGACACTGTGAAGTGTCAAAAGAAATTGGAGAATGTTCAACACTTTTCCTGCTCTGCAGCTGGCTTGTGCTTCCCTCTTCCCCGTAGTTTCTCTTTACCAAATTCTTATATGCTGCATGGTAAGAGAAGAACCCTTTTATTACACTGCAAGGAATTATTTAAGAGGACTTGACCAAACAAAATTTTGCTGACCTTAGTCTTTTACTCTTGTAGCCTTATAAAGAAGTGATTCAGAATAGCTACACAGAAGAGGTAATGAATAAAATTTCTGTTTAGGTATCTAGTCCCCCATGGAGCAGTGAGTCAAACTGTAATACATAAAGGGTCATTGACCTACATTTTCAGCCATACTCCTCAGGAAGATAAACACTACAGGACAGTCAAAACAACAAAACAATTAACAAAATGCCTCAGAACCAGTTGTTTTCTGAAGAGTCACTACACGTGTCATTGAAACCTTAGCATCAACCAAAAATTAAAGCCCAGTGGTACATAACATATGGGGGCAATCTCTTTTCTGAGTGAAGAGAAAAGCTTAAGGACAACTGTGATAACAGGTAGTAAATGCTTGCTTTACTATTATATCCACTGAAATTCCCATCAGTACTTTCTCAGGGTTCAGTAATAGCTGTTTTGAATTCATTCCCAGCAGTATCAGCTATTAGATAAGACAATAAAATATCCAAAATGTGTTTTTTAGAACTTTTTTATTACATAAATGTAGACTTAAAACTAACACACCACCCCTGCAAACACCTCTGCATAAATCTCAGTCACCTTGCTCTTGTTCACATTTAGACTGTCAACACGCATAAGTTAAGGATGTGTATACAGCATCTTTCCATCTTCTAGACCTAAAGCTGCTCAGAAAAGCTGACACTTTTTTCTTCTTCACTATCCTTTTAACACATGAAATATAAATTAAAGAAGCAATTTTATGTATTCTTATTTACTCATGTTCTAGTGCAAAATAATAATAATAATTTGGAAATTGAGTCTTGAAACACTTATAAACGTAAATTACATTCTTTTTTTAAGAATTAGGATGTGAAGCATCTACTACACATTGCAACAATTTCTAAAATTCATTGCATGTGAATGAATTAGAAACAACAAAAAATGATGTTGCATTTTTCTCCACAGTTATTACATAAACCCTTATTTAAATATCTACAGTGATGAATGTGTGTAACCATCTGTATACATTTGTTGATGTATACCTCCATATCTACATACTTAATTTTCAGCATAGCTCATTTTTAGAACAGTAAGGTTTCATCTTACATCACTGATGTCAGTGTTAAAATGGACAAGCAACAAGAAGGAAGCCTGTGAAAGACAATGCAGATAGTGACACACTATCAAAATTGCTCTTAGAATGCTGCTAATTAAGCAATATTGAAATATTCTGTTTTGGTAAATAAAATGAAACAAAGAAATCTAGTTCAAAATAAGCAAATCTTAAGCTTTTAAAATTGTGTTGCAATTTGACTGTGTTTTCATTAAAAAAAAAAAAATCACAGAGATGCCTGTAACCAAGGCATACAGAGGGTGTAGTCATGTCCTTTGTCCACGTTAGTGTGAAAGAGCAGGGAAAATGAAAGACTTGAGGAATACTTGAAATACTTGTCTAATGCTGAATCTGATGAGCTTTTGTGCACTCTGAAAGCTTTGTTTTCTCCATTTTGAAATTATTCGTTACATTGTTCCTCACATGCACAAAGTTTTTCTAAACTGCTCCCAAACTAGCATTTAATGAAAGCAGGTTATTCTGATTGAAGGGCCACAGCTGCTGCATGCAGTGGTTTGGGGCTTGCCTCTCTGACAGCTGTATTAAGGCATTTATTTTCACCCTTTCATGAGGCCTTTGACATCAGCTGGTATGGGACTGAGAATCACACATGCTCTCTCTCCTCCAGAGTAGGGAAAAGCAAAGGTGCAGTATCAGAAAATCCAGAACAGAGGTATGAGGCATGATTTATTCTACTTCAGTGGGAGACTAACACAAAAGAATGTATTTTTTATAATGTGTCACAACTAGGTTTCTAACAATATAAACAAAATGCACAGCAGCCGTGCCAGCAGTGATCATAAATACATGTTTAGCACAGCAGCTATAATAACTTGCACATCATCATACAAGAACAAATTCTTGTCACACTCTTGTACGTGGAAAAAAAATATGCTCTCTAAAATGTTTCACATGAAAATTCAATGCTGCCATTACCACAGAGTGCAGTTCTCACAGGACAAATAAGACTGCAGTCTGAAAACTATTTTAATAAATCAAAACTAAATACACTGCTGTCTATATTCTCTTTAAAGGCTTATTTTGATTCTGACTCAGAGTTTGGTAGAGCAGATGCAGCAGAGAACATGTGCACACCTTCTATCATCTTTCTCTGCCTCTTTTTAAACACAATAAACAGAAAACAAGTAACACTTGATCACAGTCTCCAATCCCAGAGTATCCTCAAAGCTCCTTCTAATCCCTGCTTCTGCTAATAAATGTAATACGGAGAATAATCAAGTGGAAAGCCCATCCCTCAAAACAAGCAGTGGATATAATGTGAGCTGGGCTCCATTCCCAGTTCTCCTCCAGCATTTTCTGGGACAACAAGCACAGAAGTCCTTTTGACTCTCTTAGCATCCATTTTCTATCATCTGTCTTATCCTCTCATTTTAGACCACACACTGTGCAGTGTGGTGATTTTTGCGCTGTCAAGCTAACTTTAGGAAGGTCAATCTGATGCAGCCATACCAGTTCCAGATAATTGCCCTTTCATATCATTGAATAAATCAAATAGTCGTGCTTTCATCTTCTGTTTTAATGTCTGCACACCTACACCACTTGTTCTCAAGACCATTCCTTCTCACTCTTGGCCTGCCAGGAACTAGCATGTAGGAACAGTTATTTTAATTGGAGCCTGTGAATTTGGGATGCTCAAAAATGTACAGCATTCCACTCCAGAAAAATGTGATTCAGAAATGGTTGTTTTGATATCCCAGATGCTTCACCATTTGATGACATTTTGAGGTAACACATGGCAGAGCCCTGTCAGATCCACCCTAAGGCTGAAGCTTCAGACTGGGTCCTGCTGGAATGAACTAAGCAGATAGATCTTGCTGCACAGTGGTGGTCCAGGGAGCGTACCTAGAATGAGAAGGATGGTCTTTCCCAGAGAAAAAACTCTCACAGAACTTGCAGCTCACGGGGAAATTTCTTCTAACCAAAACCACATGTAAGCATTGAGCTGTTCCCTGTGATTCAGAAAACCTGCTTAATGAAAAACATAGAAGCATTTATCTGTCATGTTCTTATATGCTTCTACCTGAATTTCTGATCCATGCTGGTTAAGAATTTAAAATATACTGAATCAGGAGAATACAACTCTTACTCTCCACGTCAGTAGTTTCTCCCTTCTCCTTCGTATTTTTAACCAGTAATTGCTCGCTGTGAAAAGGTGTTTAGGATCTACTTAGCCATATGTCTTGTGAAAGTAATGTTGGAAAAATTACACCTCACTTCCATTCAGTATACATTTTACTTTTACAAAGGTGTCTTTTAAGGAACTTTACTTTCATAATATGACTGAAATCAAGCAGGGAAATGTAGCGCTCTTCTATGTTTTCTTATACCATGAGCACTTCAGATATTAAGCATTAATTCACTCCTTTATTTCTGATTGTTCAACCGATTTAGTCCTTCTCTTTTTTCCTGGTATCCAGGGAGTCAGCACTACGGGTTTCTGAAGTCGGTTCAGACGGTTATCTGCAATTTCTCTTTGTAGTGCTCTTCGAGGTCAAATCCATTACAGCATGTGCTCAGACTGACTTTCCACACTTAACTCTACCAGTCGTAGTGACACACTCAGCAGTTCCCCTCAGAACCTGTTATCCGTAGATACAGTAGATGTTAAACTTGATATAGAAAAAGGATTTGTTTCCTGTCTGTTCCTCACCTTAAAAAGTCTTGTGGAGAGGGGGACATTTCTGATGAAAAAGATAAATGTCGTACTAGATGCTAATTAGTAACACTGCATCCAAAATAATACTTACCCATAAAAATTATGTTCACATAATATACTGTACAGTCAGGAAGTCTGATCACATTGGCCATCCCAAAGAGCATAGGAATCATGATTTCTTTCTGTCATATCATATCAACAGGGAAATAAATGTACATCAACAAACTAAGCTGCTTTACTACTTGCAGCTGATTTATAATGGAAATTAGAGCCAAGGTGACATTATTTTCTTATGCCCCACAGCCTTAGGTAAACCAGTATATACAAGGCATTTAAAATATAAGTACAGATTTAAAATGCCTCATAGACTTTCCAGTGCTGAAGCAGTCTGCTTCAGATACCTGCAATTCATATTCTGGTAGTAGATTGATACACCAACGTTTTGCATCTGGAGCTGCTTTTTTTTTTTTTTACTTCTTCCTCTATTTTCAGAGAATGGTTTTTAGGTTTTTTTTCCCTAACCTAATTAAGATGGAGATTATTATAGTCATTAGGACAAAGATACTGATACAAAAAGAGTGACGAAGCATCAGCCTTTCAAATGAAGATAATGTTCTGAATTTGGATGAATTTTTCAGGCTACCCTGCCTACCAGGAGGGTCCTTTCCCAGTTTCCTATCTTGAGGAGACTGAGACAGCGCCTGTACATAGAGACCAAAAATGGCTCATCCTCAGTTAAACTACTCCAATTTCATTTGTCACATGAAATACAAAAGCAGAAGTGAAGGAGGAAAAGAAAAGTAAAGCTGATCAACTCTATACCAAGCAGGGTGTCTTCCCATGACTGTAACATCTATATTTTGGAAACAGGACTGGTTACCTATAACTTCCGAGGAAAGGTTTGGAATTATTAGTGTCCAGTCCACACTCCAAAAATGTGCTTGCTTAGGGTTGCTTATATCTAAAGACATAGTGTCTGACCCTGTTCCTCTAGTCAATGTTGTGGTCATCACCCAGAAGTAGTGCAAATTTCATTACTCTGTCAGGATTCACCACCTTCTCCTTCCACAGCCTGGTAATCCCTTCGGTCTTAAGATGGAGGATCTCTATCATTAGTCCAACAGACACCTTGCTGGCGGTAAGGATAGATGGAAAAAGGGAGAGTTAAGGTTTACAGATAAGCTTACCTTTATCTTTTTCAGTCATTTCGCATTGCAAGCTTATCATTCACAGCCAAAGTGGTCAGATGTGTCCCAGCTAGGCGTGCTAAAAGCTTCTGTACTAACTCTGCAGCTACTTCACCAGAAGCCAGCAGGAGCATTCCAGACCATTTTGTGCTAAAAAAGAGCAAAAGACACCTCTAAATGTTAGAAAAGCAAAAAGTAAAGTATGTGACTATATCATAACAAAACAACAGAATTCTTCTCTTAACTGTTTCAGAAAAGTGCCTTTGATTTTCAGTAAAAGGTGCTTTGTATCTCAGCGGTATAGTACAGTACCTTGATTACTATCATGTAATGTGGCATTTGCTAAGATAATGACTTTTTTTTGTGAATGGCTAAGTCAATAAGCACATAAAATCCTTATATTTTGTCAATGCCTATGTTCTTGCTGCCCATCGGCTGAAGTAATTATATCTTTTTTCTTTCCAGAAAACTTACCCAGTATTTTCTTTGTCTTTATTATCAGTCCTCCACTTGTATTTAATTACTTGAGGTTTGGCAAGTCTGCTTCTTATTATTTGTGCTCTCGTGCACAATGAGCTGCAATAGATCAGCTGATGCGCTTGGTCAGAAAAACAGTATCAGTTACAAATATTTCACTTTCCTTTGAAATTCATGCAGAGATTACTGGGCAAAAATACTCATTTCACCAGCATAACATACTCAAGTTTATAAATAAACATTAGAGCAAGAAGAAACATAGGTTGCTCTGAAAGTAATGCCTCGAATTTGTTTCCATGGAAACTGCAACCGATACAAAGAGCACAATAACACTATTTGATAGAGCAAATGCTCAGCTACAAGACACCACCTTTCAACAGTCACCACCATTAGCTATGCATTTTTGCCAGCAATGAACAAGAGTCTGCATGCCACACTAGTAAAAATCTGCACCAGCAGAGGCAACCCACTGTTTCACAGCTGCTATGACCATATCATTGCTAGGAAAACGTTGCCCATGCAGTCCATCTTTCATTGGCCCAAACAGATGGAAGTAAGAAGGCGCCCAGTCTGAACTATACAGTGAGTGTGGTAAGAGTAGTTCAGCCAAGATCGGCAATGTTCCAAGAGAAAGGTTGTCTTCTTCTCTGAGTCTAATTCTGGAAGTTTGGGCGTTCAGCTTAGTCAGTGTCGCAATGCAGTGGCCAGAGTTGATGGTTTGCCTGCGTTCCAGGAAATCCAGAAGGATCACCCCTTTCCTATGGAAAAGACAGCGCACATCACTTTACTTGCCAACAGCTGTGTCTTGAAGTTTTTCTTTGATGAGGAATTCACACATTGCCACTCCATGGACTGCTGCTTTGACTCCAGCTCATAGTGGTGACATCAAATCTCATCACTGGTAATGACGTGATCCAAGAATATGTCACCTTCAGCCTTATATTGTTTCAATAGGTCCTGACAATTTTGCTTATGGTGTTCTTTCTTTTCCTGTGCGAGCATTCGTGGGACCTACCTGTCACAAAATTTGTGATATTCCAACATTGCTACCATCGTTTCCATCACATTGAAGCTGATATTCAGCTACATTCACAGTTCCCTGATCATAATCCTCTGATTCATGCATATGATCGAGACGCTCTTCATTTTGTGGTGTGACAGCTGTGCATGCCCATCTGGAACGTGGCTTGTCTTTCACGTCACTGTTGCCACTGCTGAAACGCATCACCCGCTACCTACCACCTCACTGTCCTGACATCCACTGCTTGGTCTCCAGAAACATTCAGCAAGTGTCAATGAATGTCAATTGGTATAATGTTTCCACAAGGAGGAATTCGGTGACACATTTTTGCTTCATATGCACTTTCATGTCAGACACCATTGTGTCAGACTGCCCCTCTGCTGCCATCTGTTGTACAGCAAAAAAAATGGAACGGAATATTGGTGGGAAGATTCAACCTCTACTGCCATATCACCAACATCCACCTCTGACATTGTGGGCCAACGTAATAAAGTAGGAAGCATTGCTTCCAGAGCAGCCTTCTTATATGTATACTGAACCCCAGTAGGATTAGCTAGCTCTCCCTTTGATGTGTCTTCCACTTGCTCAGGTGTTAACAAAAGGTCTAAAGAATAGGATGACTGGAAATTCCACAGAATACACACCAGAAGATTAATGTACAAAGGGTAGAACCTGGGAGATTGGGATCTGTTTCTTGGCTTTGCCATATACATTTTGTGCAGCCCTAGATAAACCATGTGGCCCTTAAGCCTCAATTTCTCACAGTGACAGCAAATTGAGGCAGTATTGCTTTCTCCCACTCTTACTTTCTCTACTTTGATTTTACATTTTTCCAGACGCTCTGCATACTGTGTAGAGGCCACAATTCCAGACTCTATAAATGATTTTTCACAGTATGAATAAAAAATGTATTTATTTCAGCTCATAAAAGAAAGTCCCAATTGAGCAAACTACTGATCCATATATAAGTGAAGTCAATGGGGTCACTTAAAGTTAGGGATATTCTTAAAGACATTACTGATTCAGGGCCTTAACCTCTCAGACATGCATTGATTCATACCTTGGGGTTGTGGTTATTTTGCTCTTTCTTCCAGTGCATGCTTATTTATAAAGATTTTCCTTCCTGAGCAGACCTTATGGCCTTCACAGTGCTGAGTTTCTGCATAGTAATCCCACCAGTTTACAAAGATTTCTAAATATCTAATTAAAAATTTTGCATCTGGCAATTGGATCTGTCAAGGGACTGAAACAGGAGGAACACAGATCTTTTCACTGGCAGCTTAATGGCCTGAAATACAGCTGCAATGTTTGGGAGAATCTGTTGGAGTATCATTTACGAATCCCAGTTTAAATGTGGAGAATGATTCATTCCCTTCTTTTCTTTCAGATTCATATACAAGCAATGAAGGAGAGAGAAAAAGGCTTTAGATGGAATAGAAGGAATGATAGCAGGATACCTCTCTGAATGGAGCATCCCAGGACAAGGGAACAGCTCAGCCTCAAAGTAAACCAAGTTTTCAGCTCTGCTCTTCAAGACATAGAGGGAGAAATGATTTGCTGTCATGTTTTAGTAGTCTGGCAGACTAGATTTAAGACACTCACTTGTTGAAAGTCTGTGATGTTCATATAATATAGAAGTATTTCATGGCCATATTAAAGCTGAAAAAGAAAAGGCCAGGAACAGAAACAAGAAACATATAGCACCATAGAGATGGAGGAGACTTTGGGGGTGAAAGTCAGAAATGGGTGAGAGGAATCCACTGCACACACAGGGGCTGTTTTCAGATAGATGTGCATCCTTCTCGGGCAAAGCCACAGCACGGTTATGTTTCTCAACCTGACACAGTCTACATGTTTCTCTTGTTTCCAGCTACCACATTGGCCTCAAGAAGTGATCTGAAAACCCAAAATCTTCAAAGGCAGGAACTCTGTGGGACTGCACTGGCCTGAAAACCAAGGACAGTGGGCTGTAGGGTCTTAAGCCTGTGGAAGAGGAAGGGGACTGGCAAAAGGAGCCAGGAACATAAGGGAATGGGAGAGTGCTGTAGCATCTTCAGATGGAGTGGAGGATCTGGAACTGCTGTGCTGGAAGCCAAAAACAGGGACTCTGGGGTGCCCAGTGAGTAGACACCACCACGCTGCTACAGCTGCATGGTAGGGCTTCTTGGCCCCATTTTGCAATCACTTAGCCTTTTCTGGTAAAACCAGAGAGCATCAATACTTCTACAGCAATCATGCTGAAGAGCAGTGAAATGGACGCTGAGACACCTGTTTTTCTGGCTTTGAGCTAAAGAGAGCTGAGAAATGTCTACATGGGTGCTGTGAGTATTGCCAGCACCCACATTGTAGAAATTCCATGGGTAAGAAAAGGACTTAAGTTTCCATCAGTCTCAAGCTGGCATCTTTCATGAGCATAAAAATCTTTTTTTAAAACAATGTTTATTCACTTGCTTTCAAAGAGTGCCAGACTGGTGCATCACAGGGATGAGAGATGCTACTTGCCTCTCCAAATGCAACCCACACCATCTGTGAGCAGAGCAACGACTTTCAGCCTAGCAGACCAGCGGCTTCATAAAGCAGCCCAGGAGGATGATGAGGTATTTCTACCCTCAGGAGCAAGTGAATTTTCCTGGGCAGCTTCAAATGATCTTCTGCTGCTTTGTAATGCACCTGTCAAGAGATTTAATTGATGTTATGTTTTCTGAGCACACTTGTATTGACTTTTCTGATAACCTTTACCTAACAAATCATGTGTGAAAACTCACCAAACAGATGCTAAACTTTTTTCTTAATAGCCATTCTGCTCCATTTCCTATACCCCACACATTGATGTTTATTACATATTTAGCAAAAATCTTTATAGCTGCACAGCAGATTTTAATAAATCCCCAGTGTCGGCATGAAGCCCAATTTAAAAAGACCTGGCATGGCGGCTGTGTGGCTTACGGCACACGATAACCACAGCTTAACAGGCTGCTATGCATCAGTCTGAGGCATCCATTTGTGTGCACACCTCTCACATGAGCATAGATGAGCTGAGGAGGAGATCAGCACGGGGATAATAAAAGCTACTCAGTAGACACATAGCAGCTTGTTAAGCTGCCAAAGCACGATTTTGTGTCTGAGCCAGGCTGCATAACATGTCCTGAGTTAATATCCAGAGATTTTTCATTTCTCATCTTTCTATATGAAGTAGGGTGATGTTGTCAGGCTACTAAACACTGGTCAGTACCTCTATGAGACTTATTATCAATTCTTTGTATTATAGATGCATGTAGGGGCTCCATCTGTAGTGATGGCTCTGCCATGCTAGACATACAGCAATGCCTCTCGTGGCAGACAGCATTGTCTGAAGAGCTGACAAGAGGCAGATGCAGCAGGAAGAACTGCCTCACATAACTTCAACCAGTTACAAATGGCTACTTTGGCAAACTGGTTACTCCCTTCATAGTCAAAGTAAGCGTCAGGTACCTAGAATGGGCATTTTCCCACCTGTCTTAGACACTTCTTTTACTTGAGGAGAATGCCTTCCCATCTTCTGAACACAGGGGGAGCCCAGATGACAACAGTCATCTGATCCTTGCAGGACTACAGGTTAGGTAGAATACTTCTCCCAGCAAAAGCGTGAAACAAGGACATCACACCTATCCAGTTGATGGAGATCTGAGACACAGAGGTCACTGTGTGAGTTATGTGCTAGTGCCAATAGTGAACCCAGACCCTTGCAGCGGCAAAGCTACAGGCCCTACCTCTGGCTCTGGCACCACTGGCAAGGAGGCAGATTCATGGAGCTGCGAGGGCTGGGGGCTCCTCCAGCTGTGCTCAGTCTCAAAGCACAGCCCCAGAAGCTCCCACATGCTGGCAGCTCTCCTTAGAGGAGCCCCCACTCCAGGCGTGGGGCTGGCTCCACGCGAAGCAGAATAATTCATTATATGGAGCAAGCCCGGAGCTCAGATGTGTTGTGCTAACCACTATTAGCCACGGATCAGTGGCTGAAAACAAAAGTTCATTTTAAGAAAAGTGAAAAAGAATGAGTGACTGCAATATTACCTACAAATAATTATCAGGATTGTCTGTTACAAACAGTTTCAAGACATTTTTTGCTCTTAATGCCACTGTTAAACCAATCTTCTGGCTAGCTGCGCTGGAATCTTCCAGAGCAGTGTGTTGTCTCATTCAGGGCTTCATGGGCTCGTATTCAGAGAGCCATTTGGCCTGCAAACTTGCTGTATTATCTGTAAACACAGCGAAAGGAGACAGTTATTGCATGAGACCCAGAGAGTGTACCTGCATGCTAATGAGTTAAATGTCCTGACAGAAATGCGAGACCAACACTCCACACTACTCTTTAGAAGGAAACCCATTTACTTCTGCAGCATTTCAAACAGAAAATTACAGTGTAATTTCTTGTGTCAATACATAATTTATTCTGTGATAAATAACGAAATGCATATTTATTGCGTTCCCATTTTAATCCATCTGTTGTGCTCTTCCTAGGTTCTCCCTGCCCTAGGTGCATTGTTCAAGCTAGTTATGTTTTCTGTCTGAGGCTCCTCTACACTTAAAGCTCTGCAGCAATAAAGGTATTCAGACCAAGACACAGCTTCTATTCCCCTCCAAATGCCCCCGGCTTATTTATTTTGCTATTTTTGCTTTCTTTTCTCTTAAACTGAAGAGGGTTCTAGCGCCAATAAAGAAGAAATTGAAGAAAACATCCAGTATAAAGCATGTAAGCTTTTTTTTTTTTTTAAATCTGCTTTGCAACCGTGATAAAAATCAACAATGCCAGTAAAGTCAGAGCTAAGGCTGCAGTCAAACTTTGATGTTCCCTATGTAGCTAGGAATCATAGAGAGGCAGGACATAGATCATTATAAACTGAACTGTGGATTACAGCATACAGCAATATAGCATATTTGCAAGCTGATTTCAGACTTCTGCAATGCAGAACCAAAGGAATTGAAAAGAAACTTCCTTTTCCTGCTGTGGTTTGAGGCTGATTCACTTTAGCAGCAGCCAATAGTTCTTACCAGATGGCTCTTTGACTATCAATGTAAAGCGAGATGGATTTACTTTATTTACATGGTGGGGCGATCCTGATCTGTAACTGACAAGCATTTGCATCACAGAATAACTTCTTGAAGATGAAAGAAACTGGTAGCAATGGGTAAATTTCTAGTAGTTCTTAAAATACTATAAAGGAAATGACTGTGCTTCTCTAGCTCCATTTATGCAGTCTCAGAGAATTTTAGTTATATCTTTAATTGCATCACAGAAAATGCCATGGATGCTTTATAGTGCCTATGAGTGAAACTTGTCCTATGAAGGTCACACAGAAACTTGGGAGGGCAGAGCAGCGAAAAGGAACTCAACTTTGTGCTTACATCACCAAACCATTCTTAAAACACAAAAATAGATGAAAATTCTTACCGTAAATTGTGCAGTTGAATTTCTAACATTGGCACTGCTGAAAAACCACCTTTAGAATTAAGGGTTGTCAAAGAGACAATACCATAACTCATTGCTTGTGCCCCACCCCTGCCTGGCAGCTGTTTCCCGATGTGAGTTTCAGACAGGCACATCCAAGCCAGCCCTCATACACAACAATATGGCAGCACCACCAGGGCACCTGAGCAGGTTCAGTTGCCTGCCCTTCAAACACATTATGCCCTCCCCATCTCAACATCTGTCCTCCAAGACCACACCAGACTCTGATCCTTACATGGAAGCGCAGATTTACCAAAGAGCAAAGGGTCTTACTCCCACCCCATCACCTCATGTTATATAGGGCAAGGTGAAGCAGAGCAGAGCAGAGACTGGGTAGAGCGCACACCAGCTCCATACCAGCACCATTTCTGCAAACACTGCTGCCTGTCCCCACTCTGCTGCTGCTCTCAAGACATTTCCAACAAACAGGTTCCCGAGCTTGCTCCCCTTGCAGTGAAGGGAAATTGTCGATGGAAGCACAGCTGCGTGCCTGCTCATGCAATGAAGCTGCAGAGGCACCAACCTCCTGCCCGTGAGCAGCATACATTTACGGGACCCTTACAATGCAAACTCCAGTATGTAAATACACGCTGAAGCCTTTTAAGACTGAATGCTATTGAACCACCATGCTGACTACTCAAAGCAGCTATAGTCTGTTGAGTTAACACATGGACAGGAACAATTCCAGGTCCATCTTCAGCACTCGCAGCATGCAAACAGTGCTTCAACACTCTGCATGAGATGATTGTTTCTGATTCTTCTGTTTAGAGAACTCCCCAGAGGTGGTCCTGGACCACCTATTTTTTGGAACAACACCTGCGGTATGCACATTTTGCCTGTAAAGAATGAAGCTGTTACTGAATCACAGAACAAGAAAGCCATCTCACGTACTCAGCTCAAAAGAAGACAAACCTATTTTTATCAGTCAGATAGAAATCTCAAACACAGAACCTTCGTATACGGAAACTATACACACTGAAAACACAGACATTGGCTTTGATATGTAACAGCTGTGCAGATGGAAAGGTCTCCTTGGTGGTTTTCACCACTTCTCTGGAAAATGGGCTGTGGCTGACCCTGGGCTGGATTTGCTGGCAGGCAGCCCTCACCGATCTCCTCTTGCATGCCACGGGGCTGGCAGCGGGCTTGGGAAGCACACAGCTAAGGCAGCACACCCACAGCAACACATTCTGCTGCTCAGCTGCACTGCCTTACCTAATTCTATTGTCAAAGCCCAGAGAGGAGCTAAGAACCTCGCTGCACCTCTTTGTCTCTCTTATTACAAAAATGTTATCTGGGGAAGAGCAATGCAAGTTGTGCAGGACTGTTGTTCTAGACAGCTCTTGCACTCTTGCTTCCTCACTGCCTAAGAGGGTAGCTTAATTAATTGGCTTTACTGAATCTCTGTCTGGGTGCAGGGTGTTATTGCACCAGATAATAAAACAGAAGCCTGCACTTACAGAAAATCACAGTATCAGCAAAAGGCAGGATGCTTTGTGTTACATGTCACAGCTCATAACAGAGTGCAGTGAATGACATCTTTGTTAGCTTCTAACATGGTACATGAGCATGTGTGTGCATATATGTGTGCGTCTCTGTCACAAGGAAAAGGAAGAAAAAGCAGGATTGAAAAGCTATTGCAAAATAGATGCAATTTTAAAATATTTTACTATTCATGGACAACAGTGTATAAGAGGTCTTTAAGAGAATTATTTTAATGCTGTTTTCCTGAGATTCTTTTTAAAATTACGTATTTGAAAATGTTTGGCTTAAATTTTTAACAGATTCTGATGGTATAATGAGGTCAAGCTGCAATCTGCAGAGGAGTATATTATAAAAGAACTAACTAAATGGTTGAAAACTAATTTCAACCATTTCCTGTAGAGCATAACTAGCAGAATACAGCTCCTCCAAATGCAAAAATAAAATGATCAGCAAAGACCTTATTAATTTAAGGCCCACTACAGAGCTGAAGACAAAGATACATGCTGCTTTTTTAGGCAAGTCAGAAATCCATTTCACAGTGTTAATGGCCTCTCGATGCCCACTTTAATCAACAAGCTAGTAACAATTTTTCAGAAAAAAACTCTTTTATGTTGATATCTTCCTGTTATTCAGCCAGGTGAATCAAATATAAAAGAGAAAATTCCAAAAACCTCACCAATGTGACTGCCCAAAGGTGAGCATACACAGAACTGTTCAGTGGGGCCAAAGCAAAGCTGAATATTCACTCCAGGGAGTACCTGTGTAATCTGCTCTGCTCCTGCTCAAGCCTGCTACCTTGCAAAATTCTTGTCAGCACACACCTCCTCCCATTCTGAATTACCATACTAAGGACCTTGGTCTCAACCTTCACTGATTCCCACATGAGCAAATTCTTTACTTTTCAAAGGTTTTTCCTGTTCTTTTATTAATCTATTTGTTTCTGCAAGTGAAATACTGCAAGCCTAGACTAAAACTGCACCTGCTTTAGTACACACTGTGCAAGCATCTTCTAACAGCTCTGCAGATTTATTTCCATATTGACCTAATTACCATTTCTTCTATTTAACTTGTAAGTTTCCGTAAGCTAAAATAAACTGAGCTAAATACCATAAAGTGTCCATGATATTTCAGCCAAGACCAGCAAACTCATTTAAACATTGACCTCAAGTAGTCATGAGCCTCAGATTTTGGAACAGAAAGATTAAAGAATTTCTACTCTACTTTTTTTAAAGGATAGGAATTTACTTAACAGAAAGTACTTCAAGAATTAGATAAAATAGTCTTGGAAAACCGAATTGTTCTGATGAAATAGCATTCTTATTCATATTCTGTTCCCAGAAATGCAGTAGCTCTGATACTGAAAGTTTTAATAGCAATCCATGATGCTTTTTTTTCTCCCCTTTCTCTTTGGAACTTGTTTTAAAGGCCTTACATTTAATCTTGAATTATTTTTAAGAGAATTGTGGCAATTGATGCAACTATCACAGACTCGTGGATTTTCAGGCTCTTCTCTTGTTAGGCACTGTGTTACAGCAACATCTAGTGGCAGACTGGCTCTGCATCCTCCCTCAAAAATTGCTTGCGATGGAAGAGTTAAGATAATAATTAACTATGACAGGTTTATACACACATACACAGTGTAGGAGGCATTATCTCAGCCAGTCTGGGGAACTACTTACGCACCTTTACAGCACATTCATTATATTCTGTGTAATCTCTAAAAACCTGAGTTTAGGCACTCATACTGATAAGGAAAACCGTTGAGTACCTTACCTTGCTTTTTTGAAGCTGGATCTGCATTTAAGACTCTGCTTTTTATCTGAGATTATCCAAAAAAAAAAAANATACACAGATACAGCACTCAATTTCTCTACTTGTGTGGTTAGGAACTATTTGCACCAGACTAGATACTCTGCCTCAAGCAGTTAATTCTTACTCTTCTCTGTAGTCTCCTTGATTTCAATAGGAATCAATTTTGTTGAATTGATTTCACATGAAATCAATTTCAACTGTGTGCCTGAGGAGTTGGGTTTGTACCTTAGACTATCGTGGCAAAATTGCTTTCATCTCTTTGCATTGCTTTTCTAACATTCTCAGCACAAAACCTACCCCATACGTTACTCAGGTTTGGTTTATACTCTCTGAAGAAGAAAAAGGAAATCATTCAGAGTTTATACAAATTCAGGTACTACTCAGGTACTAAAATTTAAAAGATTATTTAAATAAAGAGACCAAAATAGCTCAAAAATAATTAAAGGTTTCTGAAGCTAAATTTACAATAATGAATAAGATTATCAATCTTAAAGTGTTATAAAAATATTTTGAATTACTTAAAAACAGCATGTGGGAAGAACAGTTTTTGTGACTAAGTTTTTAGAAGAGGTAAACCCGGGAAACTGATGGGAGGGCATCAGGTGAAATCACAGCTAAAAACTCAGCTGAGGTGTTAAACTATTTTAGCAGCTCTTTCTCAAGTGCTGGAAGAATGTTTTATCTTTTTCTCTTCATTCTAGGTTAGCAGTTTTGTGAAGTATTTAGTTCATTCATGATATAGAAACTGAGTAGGAATGAAAAATGAGAGTTTCTCTTCCTCATCCAATCTACAAACAAAAACAAGCCATGGAAGAATAAAAGTTAATTATTTTAAAGTCTTCAAGAGCATGAGCAACACATTTAATTCACTAGCTACAATGAGCGCTTTCTGATTAATAAACCAGTTCAAAATAGAAAGTGTTTTAATTTTAAAATGTCACTAGACTACTTAAAATAATTTTATTTCATGATCAAAAGGCATTCGAAGATGCATTTTCTGCAATTAAATATAACTCCAATGTAATAAAATATCCATTTCCATCCAAAGCAGTTTGACACAAAGAGTGATAATAGTGACAATAAACAAGAAATGTCATTTGACATTTTAATGGTAAAATGATAAATTAAGGAGTAGCATTGTGTAGGTTTACATTCATGTATTTTACATTTATTTGAAAATCAATGCATCCGTAGTTAACTGCAAACAAGAATCAAATATTTCTGAAGAAAATCATTTGAAAGTATAACAATGGTGCAAGATTAAAACCAGCGATTATTCAATCAAAATTTCTTACCTCGTGTTAGAAATTATAGTTAAAATAACTCGACATATTAATTCTTACCTGTAATAATACTACATACACTTTATTTAAGCAACTGTACTGAATCTCACTTGCTTTTCAAGTTTCTTTAGCTCAAATTGAGACCAAGAGGTAAATTCTTAATAATGTGTCCGTGTGTCTGTTGCAAACTGAATGGCCCATGCCAAGCATCACAATGACTCAATGGCCAGGAAACTCTGGATATTGTCTAATGGGGAAAAAATAATAATGGTGTCATACCAGACTTACAGAAACCCTCAAAACAAAGAGAAGGCTGTAGAGGTTCTTCTCCACCACAGGATGCCAACTGAGCACTGCATACACAAGCGACGTGATGAAGGAAGCAAAGTTCAGCTCCTTAGCTTCATTGGCAAGACAGCTCTGATGGGCACTCCACAAGAATAAGGAAGACACACCTTTACTTTGTAAATGTATTAGAACAGTTACCTGAAAAACATCTTTAAACTGCAATATCAATACAGTATATTGTTAAATCCAGTCCAGTATTAATTCCAAGCTCTGTGTCCTCCACATCATTCTGGCATGCGATCTCTTTGAAACCTTGGGACAGGATGACCCATTGCACTTCATGCATGTATTAGAGCACAATTATAAAGACTGAAAATATCTCTGTCACGTGATGAAAGAGGGTATTCATGCTATCCAGCTTTAGCCATCTAATTTAAACAATTATTCTCTCTATGACCTTGCAATTGCCAAGAGAGAGAAACAGTTTTTGTTGTTTTTTTTTTTCCCAGAGGTGACTCAGACCAGGTAAATCAGAGCTCTCTGGAGAGCCTGACAATAGGAAGAGTTTGGCTAATAGGCTGATCATATCCGCTTCCAAAGACTGGATGACGTGAAGACTTCCTTAAATCCTTTCAGATTGATTCAGCTGCTCATTATGAGCCTATTGTACATGAACAAATTAAAGTGTAAAACTTGGTTTGGTTTGAAACACTTCCCTTTCCTCCCATCTGGAAAAAAAAAAAAAGTAAAAGAAAAAAAAGTATGATTTACTTCATATATTTAAATAAGTTTCTTTGTAACGTAAAGGCAGCTGAAAGGATTCGGCTGAATCCAAATACTTTCTCAAGTATGGAAAGCTTCATTGTAAAGGTGAATGTTACAGGAAATAATGAAAGTATAAAAACAGAATTTTATAACAGAAACTGAAACCTCCTGATGACCTCTCCATAAAGCATAAGGCTGAAGCCCTTTTCAGATATAACCCTATTCAAACACTTACTGAGTATAAGCATCTTTGGGAGTTGAATTATTGAGTCTGACAAATTTATAGAAGATTCTAAGCATATGGATAAAGACAACCTGGGAATATGTAACTACTAAAGCTAAGTGCATTCAAAAGTTTTTCTGTCAAGTATTATGTTGCAATCCCTTCACCTTTTCCAATAACTTTCTTAAGAGGAAACAGTATTTTAATCATCTGCAATGTTCAATATCTGAAAGAAATTGCTGAATAACAAGATTAACATTATAATTTCAGGGTTGCATAACTCTTCTCAAGATCATTGTCATCAGCTGTTGTCTGTGCAATCTTCTATCCTTCTCACAGTCTGTACCACAAGAAAGAGATCAAAAAATTCTGATGCCACTTAGAACCTCTGGAAGATTAATTAACTTCTCCTCTGTCTTATCCTGTATCACAAAGTTTAATGGCCTGCTAATGCTATTGTCCAAGTTTGAAGATTCAGTAACAGGCATGTTTTGTACTTTACCTAATTGAATAAATGGTAAAAAGAGTGTATTATTGATTTTCAGAGTAGGATTCTGTTGATTCTCTAAAGAAAAATACTAGATCGAAACCAGGAGTCTGAGCTTTTAGATTAACAGTAACGTAGGAATTTTGCTATATATTTAGTGATGAGAATTATGTATTCTTGGAGATCCAAAATAACCCAGATTTACTATGTTCATTAAGATCCAGTGTTGGCATGTGTTGAATTATTCTTGATGAGCACCAGCTTCCCTTTACATTATGAAAAGAACTTATAAGCTTTGCATAATATGGAAAAACACTACATTTTAATTATGTGTGTTACCTGTTATTTTTTCTTCTTTTTATAAAACTGAAATAAAATTGTAAATTCAAAACAAGCAAAAAATAAATAAATTTGAGATAAACTGTGACAAGACCAAATATCTCACATGACTTTGGTTATAAGCTACTGTAAAATCAGCTTATCTGAATTTCAATCATCCATGGAAAAAGGTAGTCTAGCTGTCTGTCCTTCAATTTATTTCTCTCTCAAAACACTGAAGTCGTGAGAATACAGTCATCCAGAAACGCATTTTTCTCTTGTGAAATATTATCTTTGCTAGTTGGAAGGACAGAAATAGGGGAGGAACAAGAGGGTGGTCACCTGACACTAGCCCACAAGACAGAAAAAAGGAGGGTAAGGAGTCGTCCAAAAATACTTAAGCCAAACAGTAAATCTCAGATGCTTATTAGGGTAAAGGGAAAAGTAGAAGAACAGAGGAAAGGAACTGTCGTGGAGGAAGCAAATATTTTGCTGTAGTTCAAAACTATGCAAATTTCCAGGATTGTTTATTTCCTGTCCATCTCAAACACCACAACACATCTCAATTCAGAATCATTTCAAACAAAGTTCATAAATTTTAGGACAGATTTTCCAAATACTTAACCAAGCAATCTCTACAAAGTCAGGAGTCCTAATGAAGTAAAACTTCACTCACCAGTTTATCAGGAGACAGAATATCAAAAGGGATGAGTACTGAAAGCACAACCCAGTTAGATTCTTTGCAAAAATATAAGTAGCTTCACTAAGAACAGAGGTTTTTGTATTAGTGACAGACAGCTGATGAAATTCTCATGCTCTAAGACAAGGTTATAAACTTACATTACCATCTGATGCTATGATTTGGAAAATGTTAATAATGTAATATCCAATAAAATAATATTTCCAGTCATCTAACTGGAAACAATTATTGATCACATGTTCTCATTCAAACCTGTTCACCATATAAAATCTACTAATTTACGTCCAGTATCATGTATAGAGTTATATGACAGCTCTTAAATGTTTGCGTGTGCATGTACACACAGATACGGAGAGAGGGAGAGAGAAATCAGAAAGAATATGTCACATAACCATATCATTACTAAAAGCATATTTTATTATTTGGCTTAATCTAGTTATCTGTGTTTAACAGCCTCAGATAGGTTACTATTCTGCATTTACAGAAATCCTAGTAAAGTAGCGTAAAGTAACATTGAACAGACGTGAAAGCCATCTACTCATACTGTCATGGCTGTGCTTTATAAAATGTTGAGTTTCATCAGCTCCTGAATTGAAAAGATTGATTTGCTTGTCATGTTGAGTAGAGTCTAAAAGAAGTTTAAGGAACAATTGACCCTGAGCAGAGCTGCAGCAAAGTCTTCTGGGCATCAAACAGAAGGCAGCTCAAGATTTCAAAGACAATTCAAATTGTCTCAGTTATGAAAAAGAGCACCATAGCTCACTTCGGACTGAAAGACTCAAGAGGATTTTCATAATTAAGAGACAAGCTTCTTTAAAAGCTGCATTTGCATAAATACAGTTAAATTTCCACTTGCACATACTTATAGAAAAAAAAAATACAGATTTGTTTTTATGCTATTTTCATTTTTATTTTCACTTTTAAATGCAGTTCTTCAAACTGCACCATGCTGGAATTCTTGCCAAATGAAAGCGAAGGAAAAACAAATTGGTGCTGGCTTCTCATGGTTGGTTTGCATCCTTGCCAGCACTTACCACGTGGAGTCACACATCCCAGGTTGCAACACTCATGGGGGCAGGAGCAGAGGGTCCGTGAGGCGTGTAGTTAGTGCCTATGATAGGCAAGCTCATGGTCCCAATGCAATTTCTTTTTTCCAGGTGGAGAGGAAAAGACTCTGGAAATATGCTAATTTGCCTATAGACTTGGAACTCCACATTCTGGTGGTTTTAGATCAGGGAAAGGATCAATAACCAAATAAAAAAATTTTGATTATTATTCATTTATTGATTCTCAAAAGAAAATGGATTGTTTAGATCTTACGGACTAGAATAAAGCAAACTGAGGAGCACTGCCTGAGCTATACGAGGCAGTTGCTTCTGCTGGCCAGGCTCTGTTGCACATGGGTTTCCAAGAAGCACAAACTGCCTATCTCAGCTGCTGAGTGACATCGCAGTTTCTCATCATGGAGTGCCTAAGACACTTTAACTGGTCACTAAGTCCATCAAACACAGGAGGTGAGGTGACGGTTATATGAACCCAGCTCCAGTGTATATAGAACATGCAAGTCACATGCCTCTATTTTCAGGCCATTATTTCAAATTTGGCTAATGAAGAACGAGTGCTTTTACATCAGTGTATTCCAAGGTTGAGCTGTTTTATAGTGCGCAAACCCAATCACCTCAACTGGCTGCATTCCCACGGGCAAGGCAAAAAGATAATCATTAAATTGCTGTACAAAGTGATAGTCTGACCGCTGGCAATGTTCAAGTTAAGGTTGTGTCAGCAATAGCCTTTCCATTACAAACCCCCATCTTTCAGGGGGTTTTATGCCTTGAGATAAAATCCACCCGTAATTCTTCATTCAGTGCCTCAACTCAGTGGTGAAGTTTTTGCATCCATCATGCTGCTTTTTTTTCTCACCGGTTCACTTTCAGCACTAAAACACAAAATATTAGAAAAGAGGTGCAGGTAAAGAACTGCAGCAAGCAGAACAAGTGGGGCTTCTTCCATTTGCAGGTGCTGAAAAGGGGAACAAGGCCTCAAACGTCCTGCTAGCAATGCTTCCCTTTTCACCTGAGGCTAGATAGCATGCATCAGCTATTCTAAGCTAAAAACACAGCCAAGACAAAGTCTGTACCCTTGTGCAAAGTTACCTTTCGTATTGCCTTCCCTGTATTTTCACCTCGGGCTACCTGAAATACATAGTACCCTGAGGTAAAACACGGCTTTTGTGGTAACAAAGGCAAGCCCTGTCAAGGATCCCAAACCTGCCAACAGTTAGGAGTAGTTTTATTACAGAAGAGCCATTAATAGCCCAAAGTCAAGAACTGTGCATACAAAAAACATCGCTGTCCTTATGAGAGTGAATGGCTTTTCCTTATGCCCAGTGTAAGAGACAGCTCAGGCCTCTTAGCATGCAGAGCAGCTGTCTGTAAAAGCTGACTGGCGCTGGGGACCTCCTGCAACAGTACAATTTTGTTTCCTTGCTTCGACTCAGATGATCCATTTGTTATCTTGTCTGAGCAGGCACTCTAGCATCCTTAGGTGGTGGTTAATTAGAAGTCAGTGTTGGAACTGGTAACTAAGATGTCTTCCATATAACAAGACACGTATTGAAAATGACCCTTACAGCTGATCAGAGGAGAGAAAATCTCTGTCTCTCCCATTAGCTGCCAGCACATATCTACCTAGCCAGCCCAGCTGCAGCACCCACAGCTCTTCCAGAGCTGCCACCCCTCAGCTCAATACCCACAGGGACAGGTCTGATTACAAAAGCTCCATGGATTTCACTCATCACCTTGCACCTGTAGCCACATTAAACAAGCTGTTGTGCCCTATAACAGAGCCCTGCCAACACTGGGGGACTGAGGCGAGGGCACAGCATGTGCTGGCTGCTCCCAACTCATCATGAATGAGAGGATGACTGCAGCAGAGCCAGCATCTGAAGCCCCAACCCTTTTAATGGCCTGTGGTTTGCTTATTCCAAACCTCTTCATCCAAGTTGCAAAGAGAACTACCAGATAACTTTCTGTTCACGTTTATTCAAGCAGAAAATGTCATCAGAGAACATCATTTCCTGTAAGTGATATTTTAAATTTGACAACACAGATGTGGGGTTTTCTTTTTTTTTTTTTCCTCCAGGTGGAAATGACTTCAATATAAACATTTCAATTTTGTTTTGAAGCTGAAGCTTGACATCTGTACACAGCTTTATATAGCCAAGTCCTACCACTGTGTATATTCTAGCACAGGTCTCAGTTTCTCATGTTAAAACCTTTTCTTTTTCTATAAATAAATATTTCTGAGGCACAGACTCAAAAGTCTAGCCCAATGAGTGCAAAAAATTTGTTCAAAGAGAAACAACTCCAGCAGACAAGAAAAAGCTTGAGTCTGTAGCCGAGAGGTTTATACCGAGGAGGAATTGAAAAGAAGAAAGCAGAGCCCAAACAGATCCATTCAACGTTTTTCTGTGCCGACTGTTGCTGAACTTTGACTGTGGAGTTAGCATTGCCCGGTGAAGAGATCCTCAAGCCTCTTATAAATTAATGACTTGAGCCTTCCAGCATTTACTCCTATGTGCTGTATACAGCCGTTGCTTTACATCCCCCTGTGCTACGGCTGCACGCTTTGCCATTCTGAAAGATACTGTGCAATGCTGCTATCCATTTTAATTATTTCAATTATTTTAGGGTGGCATCAGCAACATTTAAGACATCTCTAAATGAGACTTCTCATTGTGAGCAGGAATGAGTGTTTAATGGGAACTCCATCAGCACAGCAAACAAATACCCTGACCTTGAAAATTTCCAAAGTAAATGGATACAAGTCTGAATACAAATATTTATTTAGATGAAAATTTACTGCACTTGGTTTTACCATTCTGAGTTATCCACTTTTCAATTTTCCTAAATACACTCAGAAACCATGCTTTGTGACAGAAAGGAGAACGGTGGATGTTGTTGCCATGGAAACAAAAACATTTTTCTTCTGCTCCAAAAATGTTGTCTATTAGAGACCAGTGAGGGAAAAAAATAACATACGTATATAATTAATTTTACTGTCTGACATGTTTTTCTGATTTCAAAAGATTGTTTCTGATAAGATTTTCAGAAATGAGGACACAACAACGCTGGGAATCTTTACAGGCAATGGGGTGCTCCGTTGCTAATGTAGTGAAGCAAAGGTGCTTTTCTCCTTGCTATCCTCATGCTTCAATGGGAATTTTATTTCCTCGCTTGCTGTTGTATTGGATAGGACATTCATATAGGAGCTAGATCTACATCTTATATTTGGGGTTTACAGCTATTGCCTCTTGATGTATTGCTGTTAACCAGCCAAATAAAAATGAGAAAGATTTTTTATGAGCAGACAGTTTGTTAATATGCAGGTGATCGCTGCTTATTCCCGAAAAGCTTTGCCAGACTTATTCTCAGACTGTGCTCCTTCCACTGTTCTACATACAGATGACCCTGGACTTTAATCCTAGGGGAAAGGCTCTAATATTCTTGAAAGATGCTGTGAGTTTTGACATTCAACAAAATTAATATTTTGCCATCAGACTGGACATACCTAAAATCCCCTTCATATTAATCTACATGCAAAAAAAGAACATAAGCACAATCTCCATTTCAATGCCAAACTGGTCAGCTTGATTTTTGTGCAAGAGAAAAAGATTTTGTTGGGTTTTTTTACCCACCAAATGTGCATCTTTTTGTGAAACATTTTGCTTTGACCTCACATCAGCTTCATTGCTAGTGAGGATATATGCTGGAATATTCAAATATCTTCCACTGTCTCATTTCCCTGAGTTTTGGAAGTAGCAGGTACTTTGTGCTCCTCTTGTGTTTCAAGAGTACATCATAGGTAATTATGTGACTTCTTATTAGCTTTTTGTTGATTTGAGCTTATTTGGTTCAGTTACTTGTGATTCTGCAACGCATGCAGCATCATCTCTTTGATTTTTTCCTAATTAATTGAAGAGCCTGATGATCTACTTCCAACTAGTTTTTAAGTGCCCTCAATTATTTTTTGTTTGGGAATTGATTTAGAGTTGAAACATGTCTCAACTAATTGCAAGACATAATGCCACAGAACTGTATGAATTAACAAATATTAACACATACTTAACGTCTATTCTAGATAACAATATTTATACACACACAGAGAATGCTGCTATAGGCTGAAATTAGAAGGCAGAAACAATGCAGTATATCCAAAGTCTATATTTCTCTATTAAATTCAAAGCAAGATAAGGAATATATTCCTTTCAGACTAACTTCAGCATCTGATAAATCTTTACAGGAAAAAAAAAATGTTTATAAACCCTTTAGAGCTGTTAGAACATTAAGTGGTGCTCTTTTTTGGTGCCTTCCAGCCATGAAGCTACCTCATAGTATCAAGAATTCAACTGTACGAGCATTAAAAAAAAAACAAAGGAGGAGAGGAGAATGATAGAAATCCAGATTTGACCTTAGATAGTTTTAAAACTTACTCAGAATATTGTACCTTCATCAATGATTAAAAGTCACTCCCTTTTAAAATGTAGGAAACTCTCATTTTGATCTGGATGGCCATTACCACACCGCACACTGAGAAAAATGGTGATAGTAACAATGCAAAAACCATTCAGACAACTAAAACCAGTCCAAACGCAAACCTGTCCCCAACTCCTTGAAAAGGGTTGGTATCTGGAAAAGAGGTAAACACCTGGAGCCTAGATTATCCAAAATAATGAGTGATGACAGATGCTCAGCTGTCATCCATGCATCAGGTAGCCATCACTCTGGGAGGTGCTCTGAAAACTGGGCACTTTTAACAAAACTGGAAAGAATGTATTCAAACACTAAAGTGCCCAAAAATATGTATTTGTTTTGATAATACACATTTCACCTCTTTCTCAGGTCTCTTATTCTTACTTCTTTGCATGTGTCCTTTCTTCCTTGCTCTGTCTGAAACCAGAAAAGGGAGAAAAAACACTATGGAGCTAGAATAATGTGCACAGACATATATATATATGTATTAGTTATATACATCTATATCTGTAAGCACACTATTTTTATATGCTGTTTTGATTGCATACTTTCATTTTTTTCATTACTGATTGAAGACATTCCAGAGGTTTTTAGAATACACATTCACACAGAGACTGTGAGCAGAACATTCATTTTGAGTCTACTCAACCTAAATGAACCCTGTCTGCATTTGAAAAGGCTTCATTTTGGTCCAGTGAGTGAGACTTGTGAATTGAAGATTTTCTTTTTCTATAGAGAAAGCCATTAACTCTTTCTGGTCCACAGCTTTAACCAAACATGTCATCTCTTTCTTTTTTGGTTCCAGGGCAGCTGGAGAGGGCACATAGATCTTCTGAGAGCTCCAGGTCCCTGGATCATCCCAGATGAGTGAAAGAGAGGATGTTGCATCATGTTCTTTAAACAGTATGTGATGGAAGGCACATTAAAGCAGATGGCTCTCACATCACAACACGTGATCTTTGGCTGTTTCCAGACTCTGAAAAGGTGCATCACCATTACCGAGCCATCTGGAGCAGCCTTTGGGACATCTCAAGCCTGCTTACCCTGGGACCGGACGAATGCATCATGCTGGTGCTTGATGCAGACCATGCCCCTAACCAGGACAGAAACAGACACCACAGGGATTGCTGTTGCCAGAGCCTAGCTCTGTCACACAGAAATATAAATATAGCGGCATTTTTAAGTTTTCACAGAAACACTTTGCACTGGGGCATCTAGTATCTCAGGCTGACTGCCTCCTAGCCATGACCACACTGGCTGGCTTCAGTGAAGCTGCAAAAGCAGGGAAGCCTCTCACTGGGCCGGCTGGTGGTGCTGAACAGCGTGCTCTACTTGTGTGCACAGCTTAAGCAATTTCTAATCATGTTGTAGTGAAGAGTAGGGATTGCATGAGGTTTTATTCAGAAGGAAAGTGTTATCAGTCTATGGGAATGCACTGCAGACTGAAAACTACAATAGAATGTAGAGATTTGCGAGCTAACTTTAAACAAGCAACTCAGGTATCAGAGGCAGCCTGGTGTGGCAGCCCAGAGCTCAGTGCAGCCTAATTTAATCTGTTTAATTGTGTGTAGCTGGCATGGAAAGCAAAACTAGATTTTATCAGATACATCTAAATGCTTCTTAATAACCTGCGCTTTCATCAGTGTTTTCTCAATACCTTGTTCTTTGTGAGTAGTACTTAACAGTTTATAGTCCTTCAGAGAGAGGATTTACTGCAGCTGTGAAGCTATCAGTGCGAGCAGTGACTCTGCTTTATTTTTAAATATTCAGGCCAAAATCCCACACAATCATGACAAAATTGACTTGTATCTAGGTACGGTATTATGGGTAAAAAATCAGTCTAATTGTCATATATATATGTATATATATTAAAAAAAAAGTGGAAAAATGTCCGATAGCCTCCATCTTATCAAAATGCTGAAGGCATGCAAAACTGTTTGGCTGGAGACATACATCTGTAGCTGTATCATAGGGATTGTGCCAGTACACAGCACAACTTCCAGTGAACTCTCAGTGCATGGGCTCTGAAGCATTACTGAGTGATGCTCAAAGTCTGCACCCGATCAACTGCCTGTATTTGGCCTGTGTGCCCAATGGTGTCATCACCTGATAGAAACATGGAGCCTTGCACCTTTCCAAGGTTTCACCTAAGGCTGTACACCAGCTCCCAGCAAGCACAAGCAAGGAGCCAAGGTCAGAGGGGAGCACATGGGGAAGAAACACTCCAGAGGAAGCAAAAAGTTCACTGCAGGAGCATGCCTGGTATCAAAGGAAGGGTTTATACCTTCCACCACAGCTCCCTACGTGTCATCAACACAAAGTTAACAGAACTTTGTCCAGCATTTGCATTTTCCAGCCTCTGTTCAGAAATTCCTCTTACGCTGAAGACACGGGGACATATAGCTGGAGGCAGCCTGCTCAGAAGTTAAAGAGCAAGTAAAAGACAACAGGGAAGAAGTAAAGGAAAGGGTCAGGGTAGGAGAGAGAAGAATCTTTTCTGCAGATATCCCCTGCTCAGCGCCGTCTAGAAAGGAACATTAGGCCTTTTGCAGGAGATGGAATAATTCTGGAAGAACTCGTGGGGCTATTTACTAAGGTGTCGATCTGAGCACAGGAAAGAAAATGGTAATCATAATCAGAATGAAAAAATGCTAAAAAATAGAAAACTTAAGTTTAGAGAAAGAAATTGTGTTTTCACAGAACCTGTTGGAGATGAGGCTATAGAGGCAATAGCTGCGCTGTACCCTCTGCAAGAATATCTGGCAAGAAATTTGGAAAAACACCAAGACATGCTCAGAATGACACTCCTTTGCAGTTCTTGCATTTGATCATATTTAAGTTGCTACATCCATCTTTCTTGTTAATATGCAGTCCAAACAAATTGATCTAGACCCAGAAATCCCACTGACATTAGGGTATAACACAGCTAGTCATTTACTACTGCAAATTGCAGAGTATTAATGGTTGAAGACACTGTGTTATTCCATCTGTAATTACTATATAATTTGCAACATTACAAGAAGATTGTAGTGTGGAAGACAGAAATGAGTGTCTAGTGGCTATTCTGTAATAACATGGAATCTCCTGTGTAGGTTCTTGGTCAAATTTTACCCTATAATTATACAGCTTTACACATAGTAGTTTGTCTGCACCCAGTAACATAAAGAAGAAACAAGACTGCAAGGACCAATGCAGCTATATTTGAAGCATGAGCTTCTCGAAAGGCCTTCTCTAACACTTTATACTAAATTTCTAATACTTTTGAAACTATTTGTTTCAATTTGCATATTTTAAAAATAATCCCATAATGCCTGAAGATTTAAAGGGGATTGACCTAGATGGGCCTCAGCCTCTTTCTGTTCTGGTTTCGTAAAAGGATAATACTGCTATTCTGAGAGCCGGAAAATGTATCAGTTTCATAGCCTGTGAAGAAAAATGACTAAACTAAGTATCTTGTCTACTTTTATTTCCTTGTTTTCTCAATACATCTTATCAGGAAGTCTGCTTCAAAACAGGCATTATAAATTCTGTGGATGCCAGAATAAAATACTCCAGGTCCATAGTTCACTCTCAGAAGATGAAAGAGCCTGGAGAATGGAGAGTCCATGCTGCTTTTTCGATAGGTAACTCATGAACAAAAGCAGCTCCATTCTGAAATGTGCCAACCCTAACCATGTGCTGTGGATTTATAGTTTTGTTTGCACAGTGAAATTTACAGATCATGAATATCGGAAGCCTTAAGCTAACCTTAAGGCACTTGAGGGACCAAAGTGCCACAGAGACAGCTGAACACCAGCGAGTAAGGCAGAAAGCAAAATTACCAGGGAGGGCACAGGCATCTGGAGAGCTGAAGGAGGCCAAGGAGAAGGGAGGGGCTGAAATGAAAGAAAATCCTTTGGTAGGGAGTAACTGTGGAATGGCAGATGACGAGGGACCTGACTACATCTTGCATAGAGTTAACAGCATCACTTCCACTGGCTTCTTCCTGCAGTGCAGGTGGGACCTTGGGCTCAGAGGTAGAACCTCCCATAGGATAAATGACATCTCTATATATAATCTCCAGCTGAGTTGAGGGAATACACTGCAGCCACAGCGGCAACCTCTACTGTTATTTCTTAATTTTTCTAGCAGTAGAGAGGGGATTTGAGTACAAATAACAAGCTGGCATTTGTGTTAGAAATCTGAAGACTTTCATTTGATTTATAACCACACATAAAATGTTATTGCTTCTCCGTAAACTCTTGAAAAGTTTTGTCTTAAGTGATTGATACCAAAAAAAAAAAAAAAAGAAAAAGAACAGAAGAAGAAAACATGCAAACCTTACCATAATTTTAGAGCAATGTAAAATAACATTGATCCACTATAAAGCTCTCTCCCAGTAGATCATGATGCATTTTAAAAAGAGGATTGGGTATCATGGTTCCCACTTTAAAGAAGTAGCCTAATGTTATCCCTCATATGGAAAGCCATATATATCCCCCATCTCTCTTTCTAAAGAGAGAGAAACAGAAAAATGAACTGCTGAACTATTGTTTTCCAATGTACTCAAAGATATTAAAATCAAGTGAAATGAAACAAGATTTTCCACTCCATTTTCTCTATCTTTATAAAAAAAAAAAATGACATAGCTCAGCACTACATTTGTCTTCAGACAGTCTAGTTGCCTGAAGCCAGGAGAATAAAATATGGAAGGAGTATGGGACATGTTCTTCATTCTCACACTTACCCTTAAATTCCTGTTAGTTGTTTCTGTGTGACCAGTGAGCTGCTTTCAGATTCTTATAGTTTTATGCCATATTTCTTTTCCATTCAGCAGCTTACAGATGGGGTGGTACCACACAAAGCACCGAGTACAGAGCTGTATGCAGGTTTTGTCATATCAGGTCATAAGCGGTAGAGAGAAGTGAATGATATAGCTGTCATCTTCTGCTTCATATCCTTTGTGTATTTTCTGAAAATTTGAGAGCAGTTGCTCAAAGACAAGTGAGAGGGGTGAGCAAACAAGATCTCTTGTCATTCCCAGCAAGATCCCCAGTTAAGGCAAATATATCGTGGTATCTGTCTGGCATTTGGGGATGTGCAGAGGAAAGTGCAGGATATCTCAGCTCCTAGGTACCTACAGCTGTGCCAAGGTTTCAGGATAACTGCAGCCTTTCCTCATATATGTCTGTAAATAGCCAATTTCACCTTCCCAAAGCGATGGTGGGAGAGATATCTAACTGAATCTGTGGTCAAGACCTCTTCCTTCTTACAGTAGTAGGGATTTTTTGCCTGCAATGTCCTTCCAACTACTCAAAAAAAGATACTAAAAGCCAAGCATTCAGTTCTGTAACTGACACAAAATGATCTAGAAATTTTATGTTATTTCCTCATGAAAAGAACATAGCTCTGATCAGTTACAGGGTGATCTTAAAAAGACACTGCGTCACACTGATGCACGAAAGCTGTCTAGGAAAAGAATGAAAATAGCATGATTTGTAATGTTCTCAGCTGCTTGTAGATTTAATTTGATTTTAAAGTAGGAATCTGAGTGCTTTAAAGCAGAACTAAATGAGGAAGCTCTTCAAATGCAAAGGGGTGGGACACCACTGAATCAAACAGTAACGGTATGGTCTTTGTTTTGAGGGGAATATCAACCATCTCAGCACTGCACCTTGCACAGCATCCATCCCACTCGAGAGCCGATGTACACAGTCACAGTCACTTGCATTAACAGGGCAGGGCTGGATTCCTGGAAGCTCTCACAATGCCGTGACTTACATGGGTTATGCCAGTGTAGATAGCTCCCTGGAGCCCTCCTGGCTTTGCTCATTCACATTATGCAGGGGCTATCTTTGGGCTCTAGCTCCCTTTGAGAAGAAATCACTGAGACAAAAAACGGATGAGGTTCAGGAGATATCACTTTCCAGTGACTGTTTTCTGTACAATACGCACATAACTACACCGCAGGCTGTCCCCCAGCTATATCTGATCTCAGTAACAACTGAGAATACACATATCTCTGGGAAATCACACTACAGAAAGACCATTCTGGCAAGCTGCAACACAGCGCTCTCTCTACTTCAGACATCTAAAATTGAAGAAAAGAAAACATAACATAATAATTAAAATAACAATAACAACAACAATTCAAACGGCTGCATGAGCAGAGTCAAAATGCTAGGATTAAATGATCCATTCCCATTCATTGCAGAAAACAGTCCTTAGCAATGTGGATGTGAGCCCTTCAGTATCATTTGGCACGAGACTGGTAATTAGGATAGTTGCCATCAGCATGAGCACAGATATGACATAGATATGACCATAGTCTGCACTTGATATCTCTCTAATATATCCCATAAACAAGCATCACCTTCACATTGATGGACTAGCCAGACACTGGATGTAATCTCAAATCCAAAAGTTGTTCAGCTAAACAGGAGGTAGAACGTTGCTTTATTATTTATTCACCTGCATATACAATCATAGAATCATATAATCGTTTGAGTAGGAAGGGACATTTGAAGGCCATCTGGTCCAACTCCCCTACAATGAACAGAGACATTGCAGCCAGATCAAGCTGCCCAGAGCCTGTTCCAGCCTGACCTTGAATGTCTCCAGGGACAGGGTTTCCACCACATCTCTGGGCAAACTATTCCTGTACTTCACCACCCTTCTCACAAAAAAATGTTTTTCTTATATCCAGTCTAAATCTCCCATCTTAGTCCGAAACTATTTCCCCCTATCACCACAGACCGTGCTAAAGAGCCTGTAGCCTTCTTTCTTATAGCTCCCCTTTGGATAACGAAAGGCTGCTATCAGGTCACCTCAGAGCCTTCTCTTCTCCAGGCTGAACAGCCTCAGCTCTCTCAGCCTGTCCTCATAGGAAAGGTATTCTATCCTCTGAATCATTTTTGTGGTCCTCCTTTGGACTCTCTCCAACAGGTCCATGTCTCTCCCATGCTGAGGACTCCACACCTGGATGCAGTGCTCCAGGTGAGGTCTCACCAGCACAGAGCAGAGGGTCAGGGTCACCTCCCTTGACCTGCTGGCCATGCTTCTTTTGATGCAGCCCAGGATACGGTTTGCTTTCTGGGCTGGAAGGACACATTGCTGGCTCGTATTCAGCTTACCATTCACCCGTACCCCCAAGTCCGTTTTGGCAAATATGTGCTCAATCCCTTCATCCTCCAGTTTGCATTGATAGTGGGGGTTACCTCAACCCAGGTGCAAGACATTGCACTTGGATTTGTTGAACCTCATGAGGTTCTCCTGGCCCCATTGCTCAAGCCTGTCTAGGTCTGTCTGGATGGCATCCCATCCCTCAAGTGTGTCAACTGCACCACATGGCTTGGTGTCATCCACAAACTTGCTGAGGGTGCACTCAATCTCACTGTCGATGTCATTGATGATGAAGATAGTAGACAGCATCGGTTCCACTACTGACTCCTTAGGGACACTATTCATCACCAATCTCTATCCAGACATTGATCCATTGACCACCACTCTCTGGGTGCAATCTTGCAGCGAGCTTCTCGTCTATTGAACAATCCACCCATCAAATCCGTATCTTTCCAATTTAGAGAGATGGATGTTATGGGGGACTGTGTCGAAGGCCTTCCTGAAGTCCATGTAGACAACATCAATGGCTCTTCCCTTGTTCACTGATGCAGTTACGCATCATAGAAGGTTGATCAGGTTGACGCATCAACAGGTTGATTAGGCAGGACTTGCCTTTGGTGAAGCCATGCTGGTTGTCTCATATCACCTCCCTCTTTTCCATGTGCCTTAGCATAGCTTCCAAAAAGACCTGCTCCATGATCTTCCCTGTCACAGAGGTGAGGCTGACAGGTCAATAGTTCCCTGGATTGCCCTTTGTATCCACAAAAATGCATGTGACATTGCCTTTTTTTCAGTCACCAGGGACTTCATCTGACTGCCATGACTTTTCAAATATAATTGAGAGTGGCTTGGCAACTACATCAGCCAGTTCCCTCAAGTCTCTGGGATGCATCTCGTCAGGACCCGTAGATTTGTGGTTGTTCAGGTTCCTCAGGTGGTCGCAAACTTGATCTTTGCTTACAGCAGGAGGGACATTGCTCCCCCAGTCCCCACCTTCCAATCCATCTGCTTGAGGGCTGTGTGAAGAACAGTTGGCAGTGAAGACTGAGGCAAAAAATCTGTTGAATACTTCAGCCTTCTCCTTGTCCATTGTTACCAGCCTGCCTGTAGTGCTCACTAGGAGCGAACGCCTTCTTGGACTTTTTGACATTATTTCCCATAGGAAACTAAACAATGCAGGAACATTACAGTTTTGACCCAGTTTGGTTTTGATATGGACAGAAGTACAAAGGAACAGTTAAGAGGGCACTGTCTCCTCAAGACAAATTTATGGTAAGTGAACGATTAGGGCAAGGAACAGCTGTCTCTTCAGCAACAGCACCACAGCCAGCAACCCAGTTTTCACACAGTGCAAACATAACAGCATGACTCTGTAGCTACAGTATGTGGCAGGGAGAGCTAAGATGAGTTCTAGAGAAAGACCAAGTACACAAATACAATTGCCATGTGTGCAAAGGAATGTAAAACTGGCTGAACGCTCAAAGGGATAACCCAAGGTCAAATTAGCAGAATTTTGAAGGTCATTTAATTTCATTAACTCATAGGCAGCAGCTTCAAGTAATTTTTAGGCGTGTTTTGCCTATAAAATGTATGTTTTCATTAAACGCATCATTACTTTTATGGCCTCTGCAATCAATCTCCCTGTTCCTCCTTTTTGAACATGAGAAACCAATCAGACATAGACACAAACATTTATATTGATGAGTTTCTCTTTAAGCATGTGCGATAGCTTAGAGGCAAGAGAATGAGCTATCATTTCATGACACATGATAAAAGAGATGGTTTTAACTATCATAGGAGAGACAGACTTCAGAAGACAAAGCCTGACTCCAGAGAGGGGGAAAGTATCCATAGGTGATGGGAGAATATGAAACTATTTTTCTTACTTAAGTATTTCTTCTTCTTTTAGCATGCCTTGCTCACTCATTACAGGGCTCAGTACCTGCAAACACTGCTCTTTTCCTGCAGTACCTACACAAAATACACAGCCCTGCATGAAATGCACAGGCCTGCAGTTTCAATTCTAGTCTCCTCTTTCTACTCAAAACCACAAAACACACAATCATTTCATCTCCAACAACAACATCACCACTTCATCAAACTTCTTCAATCACTGCCAACACAGATCTGTTCTAATGACTTTCTTCAAAGAAATACAATCAGGAAAATGCTCGATGTCAATAAAACATGCCATTTTCCCCTAACTTAACTCTTGGAAACAGCGAAATTATATTTGGACAACCTTTCAAAAAAATCAGTCTATAAGACAGAAGCAGTAGGGAAGTTTTCCACTGAATAAGAAAACTATTTCTTATTCAGACCTATAGCAAATCCTACACTATCTGAGAAGACAGATGGCTGAAATATTCTGGGAAATGGGGAAAAAAAAAAGGTAGAAATCTTAGGTTCAAGGGAAGCTCTGAAGAACAAAGTGCAGCAACAGCTCAGGGTCTCTCATGTCCAGAAGAATTTATTAGCAACAACCCAGTTCCGGCTGATTTCTTCTTCTTATGCTGGCAGTCACTGTTGTTTATCTATATAAAGTGTTCCCAGGGCTGTGAGGCACAGAAAGGATGTGGCTGCCTGCACGCCCTGAGGTCACCCAGTGGGAAGGGCTGTGCCAGGCCCTCTGCCACATCAGGAACCATGGTCCTCTTGGAACAGGGCCCCTTGCGCTGCTCCCCAGCCAGCCCCAGGCACAGCTTGGAGCACACTCAACTAGCCAGCACGGAGCACCATGCACGAGGCAGCTGATCCGCAAACTAAGGAAATCCTGCACAGATAATTGTGTTGAGTGTGTTTTCAACGGGAAGTGGCAATCAGCAGCTCGTCGTATAAACATTTAATAAAAACTGCAGCCAACAACTTGTTTTAAAAACCTGTGCCAAGTATGATTATGTGAGGAGAGTGCATGCATGTAGAAATTTTGGCAAAGATTAAATGTTAACTTTGCTGTTACAGAGCAGCTTAGAAGTTAAACTGCAGTAACTGTCTCTTACTATATGCTTGCAGTATCTGACACAGTGGGGCTCTGCTCTCAGTCAGGGCATTATAAACAACGATAACTAAATGAATGGATGAAATCACACTCCCATCACTGCATTCGTCTTCCTCCCCTCCCCATCTCTATACTTCAGGCTTAGAAATAAATGGTTCAGAACCCCTTTATCACAGGCAAACAGTGTCCCATTGCTTACAGTGGAAATACATGCTCATGTGCTGTTGTTTACACACTCCATACTTCAAGAATTCAGCATGCCTTCTGGCCTCTCTGAGTGACTCATTAAACTGCAGATCAGTACAGCACAAGCAACCAAAGGGAGGCAATGAAAATAATTAGCTGGTCCTGAGGTTCTAGAAAGCTCAAATAGTAATTAAAGTAGATGGCTCTGCAGAATAAATCATTTTTAAAAGAGAAAATTAGCAAGTGCATTCCTGCTAGTTTGGAAAGCAAATGCTCTGAATGGTGTTGGATTGCCATCTGTGCCTAGAGGTGAAGAAAGAAGGGGGCACAGACCAAGCACAACCCATCACAACTGTCCACTGGGCCCCAAGCTCTAAGGGGAAGCACGCTCCAGGCCATGGGAAGAGTGAGCTGCAGTTAAGATGAGGGCCTGACAGCATTTTTCACCTCAGTACATCAGCAACCCTCAGTCCAAGCCTCTCCATTGCACCAGTTTTCTCAGTCTTCAAATTTACAGTCTTTTCAAAGGAATAAGGTAAACTATACTGAATTTACTCACAATCGACATTTTTGTGCTTCTATAACCTGTGAAATCTCAAAACTCATTTTATTTTCTGTAATGTATTCAGAATAGATTGCTTGATTCTTTAAACTTCCAGCTCCTAACACTTTCCCAGCGCAAGTCTGCAAGTCTGCTACTTTCTGTTTGAAAGGGAATTTTCAACATGGAAGTAATTGCTGAGTTAGAGAGACAGAGAGAGAGAGAGACGCACCTACAAGTATGTTCATTTTGCAATAGCATCTTGCAATAGGTACTTGGAAGTCAAAGGATGATTCAAAGCATCAAAATTACGTCTCTGGTCATCTTCAATTCTTTGGGACATAACAAGCAATCCAAGATTCAAGGTGACATTTTAACAGTAAGTCAGAAATCATAAGAAAGATGAGAAACAGCATTGAAAATAAAGGCAAGTGACGTGTGTTTGATTGAGGGTAAAGGGGTGCCAGCTGAGGAACCCAAAGAGATAACTGATTTTAAATGAATAACATTATCTTTGCAGTCACACTATGAGTGGACATGAATTGGGCAAGAAGGCTGATGTCAGAGGAGGAGATTCCATGAATAAAGATGTGGAGAAAATCTGCACTAGTAATGCATGTGTGTGGATGGATCATAAAGGCTTTATGTCTCAGAGGCTTTGTATGGAACAAACCTATAAGATGCAAACATAGCATGAAAGTGAAGACCTAAAAATCTCAGCTGGTTACAGAGAAAGTGAGTGACCCATTGCTGTTCAGCAAAAGCACTGACAGGGAGGAAAAACACTCAGAAGGGCAGTGCTCAAAGAAAGATGCTGACTGCACACACAGCCCATATATTTTCCTTTGACTGATCACTGCCACTGTTGGTTTTCTCTCCTCTACTGCTTGCCACTCACAAACTGCTTGTGTCTGGACAGAAAGGACCATGTGACACTTGGCACGACTTCTGTCAGATTTAGTGGCCACTTATTTCATAAAGTAAGGAGTCCTGAGCTAGAACTGGTTAATGTGAATATACATAAACAGTATTTAAGTTACAAACCAGCTACAAAGTAAGAAATCATTCTGTCTTTGCTAACTTGAAACTGTCTGCCGCTTAAATCTTTTGGATAACTTTACAAAGCACAGCTTAAAGCAGAATGCTCTTTCTGTGAACAAATCCTGATTTGATATAAATATCCTCAGACAGTAATTAAATGGTCTGTCTGCAAAGCCAAACACGATACCAGAATTTGGACTTGAGCTAATGCAGCTAGCCCATGGGCTGAGTTTGAAAGCCAGCTTAGTACAAAAAAATAGTGAAGGATCTCATCAACATTCCTACTTTGAGAAAATGTTCCTAGCTTAATATATGTCTAATAATTTGCTTTATTTAATTGAGTTGATCTCTTTTTTTTTTTTTCTGCAAACAAGCTTTAAGTCTTTGTAAAAATCTGTTTGAGGAATTAATACAGATTGGATTTTTCCATGACAAATTTTACCTTCTAACTTTCTGTCATTTCAGCTGAAGGGTACCTGGGAAATGTTGTGAGTGTATTATTTTTAATTAAAGAATTATGGTTGTTTTGATTCTATTGCAGAACACTTTTGTTCAAACTAGAAAAAATAATTAATCTTGGAGATGAGATCAAAGGAGGAAAATTTTTACAAGTATAATAAATTCTTGCTTACCTGAAAGTTGAAACTACAGCAGGAAACATTACATAACCTAAGTTATAGCAGCAACCAAGCAGGAGTGCTAGAGTATTCAACAGGTGTCTGATTTTGCAACTTTTACTTGGTTATCCATCAGCATAGAAGTCAGGCTGTATTTGAGAATCCATATAAATGTGAAGCTTCAAAACAATTATTTTGCTATTGCTAACACAGAGAAACATCAAATACAAGAAGATTTAATACAATTTTATCCAGGGCTCTTTTCCTTATTACCTTTGTGTGAAAGAAATTTTAATCTTATTTCAATATTCCTTTTTTAATTGCCTTGAAATACATGCCACACCAAACAGTGAAAAACCTATCTAAAGGCAATCCACACCATGTTTTAAGGGCAAACAAAGGATAAGAACAGCATGTATGCACACACTTCTAATTTAGTATAAAATACTCAGAAGAAAAGTCGCATTTTAGCACGGCCAGCTCAAAAGATAATTCAAAATCTGTGAGTTTTGGTCTAACTCTAGGATTTCTCATCAGAGAAAGGACTCAATTTTTGGCACAATCACAAGAGCCTTTGGTGTGAGCCCCTGCAAACAACAGCCACCCAGCTGCTTGGCAGGAGAGCCACAGGCTCATCCCCAGCAGCACCCAGCAGCCTCAGCATCAGCTGTATCAGTTTTCCATGGCACACACCAGACAATCACCATTAAGCTATCCCAAAGAATAGCTTTTCAACTATTGGAATAATCCAGGGAGAATGAAAGAATGAAAAATCTTAAAATTCACCCTGGCAGCAAACAACTGCATCCTTAGTGCATATGCAGTACAGTTGGAGACCTTAGGCTGGCAAGCCAGCAAAGTAACCCTGTAATCCATCTGTGCCTAGGTGAGGGGGCCATTCATATGTGAATGTGTAGTTGTGCTCCTGACTGCCCTCTAGAATGCAAATGATTGCATTTACCTCATCTTAGAATTAACTGCTGAAAGTTAATTTGTTAATATTAACAACAACAACAAAAAAAAAATCATAAGGAGTAATTCCAGATTTTGGAACGTTTTTGGAGTGGCTCAACCTTGGCAGCCAAAGCCATCTGTAAGCTCTTACACTGCCTTAGATTGTGAATCATCATCTCTGAGGTAGATGCAGCTCTTAATAGGTCACGATCTACTAGGGAAGCAGCATCTCCAGTCTTGTTCCTCTTAAAAGTGGCAGCTCTGCATACAAGCTTAAGAAGAGTTACCCAATTTGCTGCAATTTATTGCTCATGTAGTCCCTGGAGATAGTTCAGAGGTGAGACAGAAACATCTCCAGACCTTGGAGAAACAATTAATACAGCCTTTGTGCAAGCCAACAGTCTCTCTTTCTCATGTCTACTTCTTGTACTAATGGTATAATTTTGTTATTTACCAAAACCGCTACTAGCAGGAGAACCCAGAGAAGTAGGGCAGGCCATGACCTTCCAGGCAGATACTCCTAGAACTCATCCCTGGCCTGCAGTGTTTCTTTAATACAAAATGGTTCTAACTTAGTCATTTGGATTTATCTAAAAATAATGTTCAGCAAAATCGAGGAGCTTCTCAGAAAACAGATCCCATTTCCCTATTGCTAACCAAAAAAGCAAGATACTGTACAGCCTGAAGTCTCTTCAGTGCCATCTTACACCTAAAAGGTGTCTAAGCTAAACCCACGCAGACATGTCAATCCTTAGTGTTACCAGCAGACAGTAAAACAGAAAGACTCACATTCTTTAGCTCTGGAGATATTTTCCACCTGGCCCTTACTTGTGATCACCAAGTAGAGAATTCAAGATTCTTCCCATTTCTCTGTGCCACTCTGTGTGTTCAAAAGCACGTGTGTAGGGTATGTTAAACAAAATATATTCGGAACATCATGAGAAGTTATGAGAACTTTTTTATGCCCTCTAAAATGTCAGCAGACATTCATGCAAGGAAAAGCTTGCCATAGATCAAGTGCTTCTGGAACAAATCTAAACCTAATTAAAACAAACTGCACAACATCACTGTGACAACAGAAATTTCCTCTAAGCAAGACACAAACACATGAAATGTCTGACACAAATGACAGCATGTCTGCAATGTATGCTCAACCACAACAAAATTCAGCCAAGAACTCATCTACCTGCTTCTGCTGTTGGTAATCCAAAAGGGAACCTTGGGGGACAGTCAAGGACAAGAAAAATACTGTATGTGCAGTCCTTTCTACTCTCCACTCTCCAGGGAGAAGCTGGTGAGCCACTGGAAAGCAGCACTAAGAGGAACAAAAACACTTTCTGAGAGTTTTTCTGGAGCACTGTTTTAAGTGTTTGGCAAAGCACAGAAATTAGTGAGCGAGCTAGCCAAACATTTTATTCTTTACAGTGAACACTGAACTCCCACTAAGATTTGCAAGGTGCAAATGGAGTTTACAAAACACATTAGTACAGCTATCCAAGCCCCAATATCTGATTTTAAAAGTGTGAATATTAACTTACAATCAAATTAACTTTTGCTAAAAAAAAATAGCTAAAAGCCAAGCACTGAGATGGAGTTCTTCCTCCTGCTGAGATCCGAGGCTCTTACCCCAGGTCCTGATTCAGCTAAGTGCCTCCATGCAGGCAAAAAGCCCAAAGCACTCAGCTGGAGTTGTCAGCTGACTTCCCAGACTATGATTCACTGTCCTGTTTGTATGACCTGCTATATGCCTGACCACAGGCTAAAGAAGAAAATTCTGTTAGCCTGCATGAAGCAAGCCAGTTGAAGATTTCACTCTTTGTTTTATTCCTTTGGCAAAGTTGATAGCAAAATAAGTGAGAGGAAAACTAGTAAAGACTTAAAAAAAAATTTGATTTCCAATGTGCCACTGCAGAGAAAGGTTAATGACAGACTCTCAAAACAGCAACACATTAGGTCACCCAGACCCTTGAAGGCTTCTGAGAGCAATAGTACTGCAGGTGTGACTATCCACTAAGCAATCTGTACACAGTATGATAAATCCAGTGGTGGTGTGGGAAGGGGTGGATCTTGCATGCTGTGAGCTCTTCATATCCACTTTGTAATCCCCAAAGTGCAATACTAGAGGCAGGATAATCCTGAATGTGTTGAGGTGTGAAGAGAGCAACTGCAAGTGCCATGGAAATAAGGCAAGCATTGCTGTGCGGTGGCAGAGCAACAGCGACGTTACATGGCTTCGTCAGGGACTGACTGACGCAAAGGAGAAGCCTAACTTGTATCTTAATATTAAATCAAAGTTAACATGCATCTTATGACATGCATGGGACTGCTCAAAAATGTAAGCAAAAGTAAAAAAAAGCATATGCAAGAAATGGATTAACATGTAATTGACTGTGATGGAGAGAAGCTGCTACTATTCAATCATGCTGGAAAAAATGGGGAATTGCCTTCTCTTCAGCACTCGTTTGAAAAAAGAAAGCACAGTATCTCAAGAGCCTGGTAAAATCATTTGAAGAAGAGTACCAGAAAGAAAAAAAAGTTTCTCTACATAAGAATCACCAAAATAAAAACAAATTTTGATGGCATTCCCTAGGTATTTGTAGGAATAGTAATATTGTACGGATGCAAATCACTGTAACTAAGTAAATCTTAACCTGATATTGCCTCCAAAACCACATAAAAATTTACCAAAGGATGAACCAATGAGCTGTTAAATAGATACAAATTATTTTTTTCTTTAATGATAAAACTTGTTTGGGGGAAAAAAAACAGGCCAACCAGTCATTCAGTAATTCCTCCAATCCAGAAAGATGCTATAAAGTGTTCAGAGGGAATGAAAGAAGGAATCAGCTTGCCTCAGGGACAGGCTGACTTTAACTGAATTCTCTCAGCTCTGGGATCAGCAAGAATGCTTCTTCTATGGTTACATTCAATTCTCTCCAACTGCCTGTCCCGTTCTGCTCAAACTTCGCATTCCCACCTACACTTCAGAAACACTACTTGTTCCACATCCTGGCTAATTTTCCCCAAAGCTCATGTCCTATTTGTTTTCTCTCCTCAACTCTGCATTCAAACTGTGCTTTTCCTCATTTCCCCCTTCTTCTCCTGATGGCAGCAGTGGCGAAATTGAAAAGCACCAGTAAATCCATAACTTCAGAACCAGCTAGAGTAGCTCTCACTGATGTATTTCAGTGCTTCCAAGAGAAGCAGCTTCAGGAAAGGTCATGCTCACTTCCTGCAAGTGCTGCCTGCACCACAGCTAGTAATAGAAGACAAGAGAGGATGTGGCTTGCTCAATCACTGAAAAAAATAGCTTACAAATTAGCAAAATTCTTCTTTGTTTTTGGCATGGGGCGTGGGGAAGTGTTCAGATTTAGGATTTTGTTTCTCAAAGTATTACCAAAGATATTTCATGTTGTGAGATGATCTCTCATGTAAGTCCGCTACAAGTACATAGTCTTTCTCCTCCTCTACAGCTATTGCTATGCTCCTAAGCAATGAAGTATACAGGAGGATTTTCAAAAAATTTCTTTTGTAGAATGAAAAGAATAGCATGTTTCCCTTAGCTCATATTCTAAATTAGGTGAATTGTTTTTGCTGAGAATTTCTAGGAAGGAAAAATCAGTGAGATGAATAGCCATCCTGAGAAGATTTAGGCCAAATGCCTGTGATGAGCTCTGAGCTGTTCAGATCAGGATCTTCCACTGCTACGTTTTGAACAAAGCAAATGGCTCAACTTAACACCTGCTCTGTCTATAACAAATAGAAAGAGATATGACAATCAGCAGGAGAGAAGCTAAAAGACTATTTGCAAATAATGAGGCTCAATTAGTCTGTTAATTTCATAAAGGTGATTCTGTAATTTCAATCATAAATGTAGCCATCTTGGCCAGATAGGAAAGTGCTAGAGGTGTTTTTTCATTTGGAGAAAACTAAAGGAAGTTTGAGGAGACTCTAATGTACTTTCTACAATTAATACACATTTTACAAGCTAATGCACAGCCTTCCACAAGTCCTTTAAGCACTGGGGCTTTTATCTGGCACTGTTCAGAGAATGGCAGGAAGCTGATAAAATGCTCAGTGGAATTTGTTGTTCATTTATCTGTCCTTCTGTGGCCTTCAGAATTTACAATTTTTATTTTGGGGGAGCTTTCAACAGTATAATTATATATGAAAAAGCTTCCCATACCACACAAGCTCACATTATGGTGTATTAGAATTAAATGAGAAAACTTTTCATTACACGTTTCTCATTGTTATTCATTCATGCATTCATCTAACAATACTGACTCAGACTTCTGTGTGTGTACTCCTAAGCTTCCACAAACAGTTTATCTTTTAGAGCTTCATCCACCAGCCAGTGCTAATTAAAAGGAAAGAATAGTCCTTATTCCCGTTATTCTAAATAGCAATTGATGAACTTCAGAGGCTCTGATTTTTATCAGAGCCCTCACCAAACTTTCACATGCAATTTCAAAAGCCTGTGCAAGACTGGAAAAGCAGCTTAGTCTTAATATGTGGCCTTCTATATTCGGAAGGAATCATTCAAGTGTGTCATGTAAAATCAGACATATTCTGAAAGTGGACTACAGGGCAACCAATTCTATTCAAGAGCTAATAACTTAAAATTATGTCTTATCATGTCAAGTAAAACCCATTATAAGCACACATGATACAGAGTCATGAATGATATCATCTAGGAGACATGCTGAATGAATATTTTAGGAGCTTACTCATACAGCCTGCAAGTGTCAGTGAACTGGAAGAGTTTTGATCCAGTGTTCTCCAAATCTAGCACGAGGTCTAGAAATTAAATCTGAACATGTTTGAATTAAATGGAATTTGTCTCTAATTTTGAACCAAAGCAGAAAAGTATACAAATTAGGTCTTTAAATGGATGAACACTTCAGCTGTTTAAAATGATAAAATCTTGGGTTGCTAGTTTTAGCATAACCATACCTACATACATTTACACTCATGCTGCTATTTAGGCCTGTAACTTTGTTCATCTGCAAGTTATGGCTTTCAGAAAGCCAGAATTCTCATCTCAGTTCCTGTAATACAAGTATAGGTCCAGGTTTCTCAGTCAATGCCCATGTAACAAAAACATATACAGAAAGAAAAATCACTAAAAAACATTTATTCCAGAAATATTATGGAAGGTGTTGGAAAAGAGCTCTAGAGGACCAGACACTTTTCAGCAAAGCAACCCAGTCTCTAACACTAGCCTTGTGTTTCATTAGTCATTTTATTGTATCATAGAATAGTTTTGGTTGGAAGGGACCTCAAAGATCACTTAGCTCCAACTTCTCTGCCATGGACAGAGACACCACCCACTGGATCAGGCTGCCCAGGGTCCCATCCAACCTGGCTTTGGACATTTTCAGGGATGGGGCATCCACAGCTTCTCTGGGCAACCTCTTTCAACGCCTCACCATCCTCATAGTGAAGAGTTTCTTCCTTATATCTAATCTAAATCTGCCCTCTTTCAATTTAAAGCCATTCCCTCTTGTCCTATCACTATTAAACCTTGTAAAAAGTCCCTCTCCAGCTTTCTTGTAGGTCTCCTTTAGGTACTGGAAGGCTGCTATAAGGTCTCCCCAGAGCCTTCACTTCTCCAGATTGAACAACCTCTAAGCCTCTCAGCTTATCTTCATAGGAGAGGTGCTCCAGCCCTCTGATCATCCTCATGGCCCTCCTTCAGACTCCAACAGGTCTGTGTCTTTCTTATGTAGCGGGCCTCAGATCTGACCATAGTACTCCAGGTGATAGGAATTATTCTTACCTTTCTAATTTCCTGTTTCTTTTATATATCATTCTATTCACAGCACATTTTCACAAAGAGCATAGTGAAGAGAACTGCATGTCAAAAATACAAAAACTTGTCAGATTTAGAAGATCATTCAGACCACTGTTGGTGGGAAAAAGACCTACCTCAGCATCATTGTCCAAAAGCTCAGCCAAGACATAGGCAGTAGTAGGAATCAGGGTAGAAACCTTACTTGTCAGTAAACAGAGTAATCAGTGGCAACGCTGGAAAAAAATTATCTTCGATCCAAAGCAGCAGATACTGACATCTCTACCTGAGTTGCTGAACCCACAGGACGGACAGGAAGCAGAAAGAATTTAAGTTTTCACCAGTTTGCACATAATCAATAGAACAGTCATCCACGCTACACTCCTACAGAATTTCTTTTCTTAAAACTTGGTAACATTATTAGCAAGGACTTGATCTTGTATGTCTTTGTTTTGGATTATGTCAAGATCCTTTTTCATAGAAGACAAAGCTGATGTCTCCTATGACATTTTACTTTCTTAGATTTATATACTGACCTTACATTATCTAAAAGGACAGCCTGAAATGCCCTAGAAATTATAGATCTAACTAGATTATTCTATGAGTTATTTCCTTTCTACATGATATATATTACCCAAAGAAAACAGAGGCCAGCACAGGTCTTCACTTACTGCAGTTTTTGCCTGTCTCTTTGTGAAAGGGTCATTTGAACTACATGCTGTGTTGGAATCCAATTTAAGGGCAAAATCATAGTTCAGATACGTTGATGAGATTTTGTCATATTTTCTTTGCTTTCCTTTATTCTTCCAACATGTCAGTATTAGATATTGTACATCAAATTTATTGACATGATCAGAAACTGCAGGAGAACAGTTCTGCTTATTCTAACTGCTGCTCCTAAATTCCACTTATTTTTCTTTTTCACTAGCTTGGTCATGATCCTGTGGAATGTTCTTGTTACTTTCCGTAAGAATTGCAAGCCGAACTTTATCTTGGTCATTTGCGATGGCACCATTCATCACTGAGTCCATTGTCTTCCCCAGTTCACTGTATTTATAATTCTTATTATTCTAAAGGACTTGGTTCACATGTTAAATTCCATCTTCACTGTTAATTTACTGTGATGCTGCTACCGTAAGAGGTCTTCTTGTGATTTCCATCATGCTAGTTATCATACAAGTACACACAAAGTCCCTCTCCTAGTGTTTACAACCCATAAAGGAAAATATCAACTGGGGCTAAACTTCACATCACTCATTTTATCCAGCTAGGCTTCCTTTAAAGCTAGAGAGTCAGACTCCTACAACAGGCAATTTAGACTTGCAACTTAATTTAGGGTCTTTGATTCTCCTAGAATATCAAAGGATCATGGAAATATGAGGAAGATATGTCTGTCACTTACACTTGGGTTGTAGGACTAAAATCTTAGGTATTTACTATTGCACCCTTTTTCCCACTTCTTACCTTCCATCTTTTCTTCTCAAAACCTACCTGTTTTTCCACATAAGTTTTTCAAAGAAAAAATAAAACAAGTAGGACTATGGAAACCAGGATGATTCACGAAAGCGAAGAGTCACAGGACCTTGTACGTTGAAAGGGACCTCCACAAGCCACCTACTTCAACCTCTGGCACAGAGAACACCTGTTTAAGCAACACTCTTGTAGAACTGGGCGTGGCTCTTCATTTGGCTTGTCCAACTGAAGAAGGAAGAGGTGTTGGAGTCTGAGGCCCTCATACAGTGTCTCATATGACAACATCTGTTCTTACTAAAACTCTCAGAAGTTACGCTAAATATATTGTTGGAGGGAAAAGGAGGGTAAGGGGGGAGAGAAAGAGAGTGTCAAAAGTCTGGTGTGATTTAACAATCAGTTTAGCTATAAGATTACCTGCACACTTCAGGTGAGATGCATGCCAGTCCTTCATACTTACATCAGCATAGATCTCCAGGCATAAAGAGAGGATAGAGGAAGAGAGGAAGAGAGCCCATTTTCCTCTACAACGTCTATTCAGCAACAAAACCATCTATTAAGTAGTTGCACTGTGTTTTCCCTGGGAACAAGCTAATTTTAAAAGTCCCTTCCTCCTTTCTCACCCTAAACCATTAGCAAACACAGTTCCATCATCACGATAGTTCACAGTGGTGGCTGAGCAACTACTCCTGGAGATCTTGGAGTATCATTTCCTGAGCTAGATTAAAAACATCCACAAAAAGAGCGTGAGAAGCCTTTGGTTTTGTTTCACTTGGGCCATTATAGTGAACCAATTTGGAAATGGTTGTGCTAGCAAAAATGAAGAGGGCTCATCTGTGGGTTGGAGGCAAGAGGACAAAGCAACAGCTGGCAAACCTATATCAGTTTCACCACTGAAAATATGAAAGACAACTTCGCCTTTGGACCAGAAATCACTCCCTGCACTGCTCCTACAGAATCAGCAACAATAGAATTTCACTTTCTAGTAGGACTAGAAATATTGTCTGGGAAAAGAAATAAGTTTCGTGGAAGAAAAGGGGAGATTCAGTGATCCACATGTTCATATCATTCATGCAGAATACTTCAAAGCCAAATATTTGGTTTCCATTATTCTAATAGGTAATTTTATTCAAAATGCTAGTGCCTCAAAATTTCTCACCTTAACCACTTTTTATCCTCATAAATTGACAGATTCCTAAATGAAATAGCTTATTTCAGATCTATCAGACCTCACTCAAAGGATTTTTTTTTCAACTTTTGAAATAACTTTATTTTTTTGTTATGTTTATTTTTGATTTTCTCATAATCAGATTCTTCAGTTCTGAGAGGTCCACACAAAATTAAAAAAAATATTTGCCAACTGCTGGTTAGGTTTTCCAGATATATAGTCATATAAGTAAACAAGCCTCACCCTAGAATATTATGTACTTTTTCTACTGGCAAGCTTTTTTTTTTACCAAAAATATATCAATAACAATATGATAAGGAGATATAAGTGAACTGCAGGGGAAGCGATGGCAGAGAAGAAACATAGAGGTTATCTTAAAAGGCTAAGATACATATAGAGAAAAGTTAGAGGAATTAGACTCAACTTTTCACACAATTTCTTTCAGTAATCTACAATTTCAGGTATCATCCATATTTAAGGAAAAAAAGCTTGAAGGAAGAGGAAAACACAAAATGGAAATTATATTATAAATGTATTTCTTAGTTATCATAAGGCAATCATTCGTCTTTGAATGATCAAGTGAATTTTTCAGTATATATGGGCCTAGTATAAAGACACTTGCTAGTGATACGCCTGTTAGAAAAAATAATAACATATATTTTTTAAAATTCATCTTTGCAGCTTAAGCAGAGCACGCTTGCCTCTGCTCAATGGCTGAAAAGATATTTCCAACCTTGACAGCATTGCTCCTTTGTTCACAAGGAGCTCTTTTTATATTTCTAAAATTTTTCACTCCATCACGTCAGCAGGCTTTGCCGAGTCAAGAGTTGCAAAGAGGTAACATATCTGCTTGCTCTGGAGAACAACATGTGAAAAGCAAAACAAACCCTAGAAAGTGATAAAGAGGAACATCAATACACAGCACTATGCAAGCAATTTTCTTAAGCAAGTGGGTAAACAAGCTCAGAATTAGCAAGCTTGGCAACAGTGTTTGTTGTGCTGCTAGAACTGTCCTGTAATGAATTACAATGATTAGTACTACCTAAGTGGTTCAGTTTCACAGAATATTTTCCCAGCCTTCTATCATTAATCTTACCTGGGTTTATTACTAGCACTGCCACTGGCAGCTTGGGTAGCTAAACTCCTTAATTTGTGATCTGAGCTGGGACGCTCAGCTTCCTACAGCAGAATGCACACACTGAGGGTGCCAGCCACTCCCTATCTGACACAGGTTTGTTTGGAGAGAAAGGAGGAGAGACTGTGAGCTGTAAGGGTGCCAGAATGTTGCTTCAGGTTTAGTATTCTCTGTGAAAAGTGTTTCCTACCCATCACACATAGCAACTTTTTGCCTCTAAGCATTATACTATTATAATAGCTGTTCACCCTTTTTATTTGAATGTAAAAAATAATACTGTAACGCACTTAGTACATTATTCTCTTTCACAAACTTAATAACCACAAAATATTCTGTAAGACAAAGCAAACAAGATTTTGCATCCCACAGGCAAAAGCTTGGTTTTCTTTTCACTTAGCTGGCAGTACTCACTAGCTCCAAGGAAAGAGGGCACTTCTTTTCCACCTGCAGTCTCTAAGAAGGAAAGCAACATGACTGATTGATAGTGATAGCTCAGGAAACAAATTATCTGTTTAATAGTATTAAGCCTTAGAAAGAAAAAAGATGAGCACGTGGATGAAGGGGATCCAGTGGTGAGAAGCAAATGGGAGGTGTGCACATGCACACATACAAACACAAGCAGCTGAGTGATAGCAGTCAAAAAAGAAATGGAAAACAAAACAAAACAAAATCTCACAACACACTTTGCATACATACATACAAAGACACAAGATTTTGCCACAAATACAGCTACAGATTTTATTGGCTGACAAATGACTTTTTTGTCATCTTTCAAGTAAGACAAGTTGAAGTAAAGAGACCACAGTGAAAATAAGTAAGTGATTTCTCAGTCTGAAGAGTGAGATGGGCCAGTGTACACAAAAACACTATAGCCATTTTGGTAAGAAGTACCATGGACGTATATCTAGACAGAGATTATTTTTGAGGCATAAATGTTACATGACAAAACAGAAATTATTCAAATTCACATTTTCTTTCAAAGCAGGAAATGAAGCCTCTGACTTTGAAATATTTCAGATTATTTCAATTAATTCATGTTTGATCATCAACTATAAAGTTGTTTGGTTTTTTTATTTGTTTATTTGGGCAGTCATTCATTATACAGAATTACAAATTGAACTTTCAAATGCAGTTAAATTTATGTGTTTTATTGTACATTACAATCCAGGGAAACAGCTCTATGGTGGAATATTTAATTAGCAATTAACTATCACTTTTTAAACACCTCCCACTCACTTGAGACTTACATATATAGACTGTAACTTACATCCCTGTGGGCTTCTGTAGTATCAGAAATCAGATATTTCTCAGGAGACACAACAGGAATGGTTTCCTCTCTCAGCATGCTGTAGCCCACGCGGGCACTATCAGTTCATGGGGTGCAACTACCCAGCAAAGTCCCTATCACCTCTTCATCCTTTGTGTTTCAGCCCTACCTCACCCTTCTCCTCCTGCTACCTTTGTTCCAGCAGTAAGTTAAACCCCACCTGTAGGGTTAAGTTCTCTCTCTGAAACCACAACACCAAAGTAGGACCTGTTTGGAAAGCTCATTTCGCTCCCCAGCTCTAAAATGCTGATAAACATTTTTCACTCACAAAGTGCTACATGTAAAACTTTGTCTAAGGTATATCATGTTATATTAAAATGTGATGCTTCTCTTTCCCAAAAATACAATACTACTGAAATAGTATTCAGGTTGATTCTCCTTGGAGGTCAGAAAGAGGGGCAAGAGTCAGAGGAAAGATTCAACATAAATCTTTTCAATATGTCATTTTATTTCTATAGTAATAGCTTTTCATCGTACAACTGCCAAACTTCTTCCTTCCACTGTAGCTAGATCCAAATATCCTATTCACCTCAAGTGCAGCTAACAGACTTTCTGGTTTGGACTGCTCTCACCCTACATGTAGCAGAAGAAATATTCTCTTCTTATTCCTAATTTTCTGCTTCTTATTTTCCATTCCTATTCAAAAAGAAGACTACATATTTTTTTTTATTTCAATGTCAAAGAAGAGACAGTACAGGGAGAAAAATCGTGAAGAAGCTAAGCTGTTTTTGCTGTTCTGGATCTTGCTTTCTTGTCCAGAGGCAATTCCAGTCCTTACTACAACGTACTTATTTCCATGGTATTAAGCAGTCCTTATTATCATTTTATTAGCATATTCATAAATGATACGACAAAGGGTGCAGTGGCCGCAGCAAGGGAGTTTGCTGCTGTTATGAAGTTATGCAGAGCACTATGCAATATGTAATAAAATGGCAGGTTATATCAACAGAGATAAATGCAAAGCTACTGAAGTCTCTTCAGGGTTTTTCTGCATGTAAGCATAAAGATCAGAATTAAAATAGAAAATCAAACTGAACAGAGCCACGGTCAACCCAAGCAAAAGGAAGAGGTTCCTTCTGCAAAGGATAGAAATACTTCCCAAAGGATAACAGGGATGTGAGAAATTGTTTTATAAAAACAGACAAAAAAAAAAAA
>WBMW01001341.1:199661-223656 GCA_013396635.1 Penelope pileata
AAAAAAAAAAAAAAAAAAACAGAAGGATCAAAGAACTTCATAAATAGAAAATTGTTGGAATACAATGAACTACTAAGGGAAGGTACCATATAAAGATATACTCCTGTTCCTCCTTGTCCAAAGGCCACTCTTGAAGACTGAATTCTGAGTGGATGGACCTTTGGTCTGAACTGGTACAACAGTTCTTATATTCTTCATACATCCTTATTCACCTAGTATATTGAGCTTTACACAGGTTTATCGACAGCCCACAGAACAACACAGTTCAGCACCAGACTCACCAAGTCCACCAGGGACAAAATGCTGTTGTCAGCCTGGGTTGGCCAACAGTGATCGGCATGACATTTTCCCTCAGAAGGTATGAGCATAAGAACAAGGAGAGCACAGAATTCCTCCCTAAAATACTCTACAGAAATTTGTATTTCAGTAATTTGTATTTTCCAATCACTGTTAGTATCTAGCCATTAAAAAGAAAGAAAAAAAAGGAAATAAAAGATTAGGAGCTATTCTTTCTATTTAAAATATTGAAGAACACATTACTCATTCAATTCAAAACCAGTGCTTCCACTGTTTGTATGACTAGGCTGTCTTTTAAAATAGTGCTTTTATAAAATGTCTGGCTTCTATCCTTATGACCTTGTCATAGCAAATATAAGAATTCTAATACCTACAGAAACTATTTAGAAAAATATTGATTTGCATTTGATATTGAGTTCCAAGGACTCACTATACAAAAAAATAGCCTAGGTGATAGGCTTACTTAATGGCATCCAATATAATCAAAAATTTAAATCTGTTTAAAATCAAATTACTCTAGGCAAAGTTTGACTGTGTTACATGTAAGGGGAAAAAAATGGAAAAAAAAAAAAAAGGAAAAAGTTGTGCAAATTGTTACACTTAATGATTAGGCACAGAAGTGAATAACTTTTCTAAAATAATTAGAAAAGTATTAGAAAATAAATAATTTATTGGTTGGCTGTCTCATATGGTAGAGGAATACAAATTGTCAGGTTTCTCATTTGACTATGAATACTGGGAAGAAGGTTACAAAGTGTAAAAGTTATCAGTGGTCACACTCATAGAGATAAAATACAAATCAGTAAGAACATTTTATTTCACACGGGAAAAAGAGAAAGCATTTCTATGTTCCTGTGACATTTGCTTTAGCTAAATACTGGAACAATCCTGTTTTATTTGCACAGGTTTTGGCAGAAAGCACATTTTACACTTGCATTTGAAAGCATTCATACGGCTTATCACAAGCTTCACAATTCTGTTAGGTGCTTCCCTGTGCCTGGCCAAGCAGGAAGCAGAAATATTTCCTCTCAGCTTGTGACTGGTCACAAACACAACTATTTGGGGGACTCGGTTTTGATTGGCCACTGCAAAATGTTTTGCAGCCCTAATGTAACAGCAACTAATGCTCACAGAATCATACACAGTGACTTTTCCTGGCGGAAGCCAGAAGCTCTGTCACCCTGTGCTCAGCAGTGGCTGATGTGTCACATGCATTGCGCACTGCAGGCTACTACCAGCTTATTTGGTTGTGTCTTTGGGGATAAAGTTCTGCCATCAAACACACTTCAAACAAGGTTTTCTCTGAAACAGCTCTCTTCTCAATTGTATTGGGAGGAACACCTGATATGTGGGAGCAGAGCAGCTGCCACAAGCAGTTAAGGCAGTGGACCACCTGGATCAGTGTCCTGACAGCAGCCATTCCCCAGGGCAGAGGTGTCTCTCCATCATCATACATTAGTTTGCCTTCAGTTACATTGTTCACATGTCTGAGTCAGTGAGACTTCTTGTCGCCTTAAGAGTGTCAGTCAGGATCTACAAGCTGTTGAGGCTGCACCTCACATCATGAACGTGATGTCCCCAAGGGCTGTAAGCTGCAGTGGCACTTTTTCATAGCATTATTATTAGCAACACAGTAACTTCAGCAGACCTCAAGTAGGACAGGAATCTTATTGTCCTAACACTGTATAACAATTTTTGAAAGGTACTCTACACCCAGAAGCACTTATGCCATAAAGCAGTTAGAAAGAAGAGGGAGAGGAGGGTGGCAGAGTTCTAGATCCCTGACGGAGAGCATTTAAGATTTCACTAAAAACATCAATAGTAAAATAAAATGAATACCCCTGATGTTCAGTACAGTGTCTGAGGCTGTGTTCCCAAGAACACTTCTCTGTACCCCAGCACATGTGGTAATATTTTACACTGCCCATGATTTTTATTTGATTCTTTCACGAAGATTCAACTGCTATAACAATAAACCTTGTCTTTTATCTTTAGTATGCATAGATCAAATACCTTCTAATAATATCAATGCTTTAATATAATGAAGGAGATTAGTAATCATGGCTCATCTTTAAGCTTACTAAGGAATATCTCAGTGAAAAGAACTTTTTCTGAGATGTCACACCAGAAAAAATTTTCATTTCCAATGAATTATTTTCCCAGACGTATAAAATTCAAAGCCAGCAGACACTTTTGCCTTGACTGTTGAATGATGGTAAAACATGGCAGCAGAAAAGGAAAATTTATCCTGACACCCTCCTTGATGCAAAGAGAATGTGTGGAAGAAAAAATGCTAAATTGTCTGCCATAGCGACCAACACCAGCCTACAGAGATTCTGGAGATATAAATATACATCAGAGAGAGTATTAAATAACATTTTATAGCATTTAGAGAGAAGGTCTGAGCTTCAGAGAAGTAGTTATAAAAGCCAGCAATTTGCATGCATAACATTTCAATTAGGAAAAAAGAAAAGCAAACTGGAGTCAGATACAGAATGTCCCCATTAAGCTTTGAATAGTAATCAGCATGGAGAATTTGTCTCAATTTCATTGCAATGTGCAATGTTCAACAGTCAAAAACTACAGACAGAACAGCAACCTTTGTTTGCTGTGATTACCCAGTTACCAGGTGTACCTGTAGAAGGTTTTTATGAGGTAAAATCTTCATCCAGGGTTAAAAAAAAGGTGAATTGGTTCAGAGTATTCTATGTTAAAGTCACCTCAACAAGCCTTCCCCCTGTGAACGTTCTCTTACATGAATGTTGCATAAATATCCATACACTATATCAATATATCCAGAGACTATATTGGGATAAAACAAATCACCCTATGGAGGTATCTTTCTCCTCTGCTAGGAAGGGATCTTAAATGACCAAGATTAAATACATAACTGGTCATATAACATAATGGACATATTTAGCTGCCAACATAATTGGCAGCTAAAGCCAATGTAAAAGCAATCCCATCTTAAGGATTCCTTAGGTTTCTCTAAGGTTCCTCTGCTACACCTGAAGATTGAGGCTGCTCAGGGCCTGCGCTTCTGCTGCAGACCACCAGTGTCCCTCAGGCAAGTGCAAGGCACCAAGTAAAATGCTGCATGGCACAGGAGTCTCACATGGAAATCCAAGGGTTCCAAGGAGATAGAATCTCAGAAATAGTCCTAGGTATTTTTTCCTCTGCATACTAATGTCATAGCACAGAGAGATGGGGTTGGACCAGGCAAACACACACTTCAATCCCTCTGTCTAGTGCCCTGGTGCTGTGGATGTGGTGAAACCAGCTTGCCATACTAGCTAGCCAAACAAGGACCTGCCTCCTCAGGGCAAGCCCAAGTTCAGCACAGTCACTGTACCTGCAGATACACAGGTGCTATAGGTGCATCTCCCAGCACCTCCCCAAGACAACGCAACACAATTTTCAACAGAAGGAAACAACGATTTGTTCAGGTTCACATCCTTTGCACCTGTATCACTAAAAGAGGCATAAATTCAGCAAAGCTAAACACTGTTTTATTGCCACCCTTCTAATTTTACCAGCTCAATAAAACATCCAGAAAACGAGAATGGCTGAATATAAAATTATTACCGATAATAAAACAGAGTCCAAACATGCATTCTCCCCATGGTATTCCTCTATGACAGTCCCAAACACTAAAACTGCTATTAAACATCACTCACTGTTTGTTAGACTCTAGTAAAGAACTATCACACTTATCCATCCACATGTTTTTTTACCAGCTTTTTCCAGGGACAGGCAGAAATCAGCAGACATGCAAAATAATCCAGGACATACCCCATGTCTCATCACAGGATGCTGTGATCTGCATTTATCTGTATTTCCACATTCTATCATAATTTTTAATGCTCTGAAACCAAGGAACAGATTTCTGAATACATACATGTCAAAGCAAGAAACCTAACAACAAAGTACAGAAAAAAAAAAAAAANCGGAAAAGAACTGTAGCAGCACACAACAGTGAGGAAAATTAGAGAGGCAATGCCACCTATAGAAGGACTCCTCTGACAAATCCTCTACACTGTGTGTTGTGTATAGGCACTCCCTTATGTCTTTATGACCCACGCAACAAAACTACAGAGCTGTGACATTTGCTGAATAAAGTCCATACCCTCCTGACCACATCCTCTCCCTCCACCTGACCTGGGCAGTACTTTTTAGACATTCAGACAGACTGGCACTTGTGAGGTCCCATCTTGATTTATGTAAACACATGTGGGGGTAGAACAGATGCTTAAACAAGTATGCTGTGAACATTTGAAGGACACTACTGAAGATGGCAGTCAGTTTTCTCAGTCTTTTTAACAAGGGTTATGCAGTGATGAAAATAACTGAACCAGCTTAAAAATGCTGAAGATGAAATGTTCAAAAATAACAATTCAGTTCACACAGAAATGCTACAATAGATCCAGATTTGCCATTTCAAGAGAAAGAGTAAATTTCCTTTCTTGTTTTGCCACAGTAAGACATTAGTGACATTTTAAAAAAATGATCATTCCTGAACAAGGCAGTTATGTTACAATACAGTTTACAACATGGAGATTTATTTTGGCTTGAGGCGAAGTTAAGATTAAAGAGATGGTGCTGCTAAGACTACAAAGGCTCATAAAACACTGAGCCATTACCATGACCTTAATTTAGAACTTAGGATTCAAGACATCAGTGGTTGTAATAGTCTTATATTCATTTAAAGTTCAGCTACAGTTTGTCACAGCCCCCTTTTAGTTTTCATCTAAACTACCCTGAACTTGAGCTGCACAAAGTATTTATTATGTCTTTATTAGCTGAAAAATTCACAAGGTCCAAAAGTAAGAAGCATCAAGTCCCTCAGAAATCCAAGAAGCAACTGCAATATTATCCAGGCTGTCCTCTTGTGCTGCCTTTTTATTGTAGAAGGTCAATTTACAACATAATAGAAAACAGAATTACTACAATTTCAGGCTTGCCATGCAGGAATACATTTGCAGAGCATCGAAGACTGAGACAAATTTTCACACCACAACCTTGCACTCATTAATAAAGAAGATTGTGGTCTCTGTTTGTCGATGTGTGTTGCTCTTAAAAAACATCAAATCAGCTTTTCCTTGAGGATGGAGGGAGAGAAATGAGTTTGCCTGTGGAAGCCCTGGGTTTCCAGACTGTAAAAAGCATTACGCTAGAAAAGATAAACTTTTGTATCTTCTGTTTGAAGGTCACCCTGAGTATGGTAATTATTAGTCTGTAATGATTTGAGCATTCCTGCCTGAACTCTGAATTCACCTCCTGCAAAAGTAAGGATTGTTTTTATAGGACAAAACTGCACAAGCAAAAGAAAGGCTAGTCTGAAAGCAAAATTGAGTAAAGCGTCAGTAATGCAAACATAATCAACAACAAAGATCTGCAAGAAACAAACTCCTGTTGGCCACTGGGCAATGGAGGCATTAACATACATCTGAATTGTTGTCCACAGGTAGAAAGCAAGATGACTAAATTACAGTACTCGTGTCCTAAGATTTGGGTTTCGAACCACAGTTATAAGTAACAGGAATTTTGTAAGGTTTCTGTTTGTTCAAATGAAATGATGAAACTATGAAAACTACTCATGAAATCCCAGAGACTACAGAAATGCATCCATATTTATGCCTTTAAACTACCACATGCAAAGCAGATGTTTCCAACAGGAATATATAGACATTATATAGCTAGGTTTTCCCAGAAGTGTGCTGCTAGAAACAAAGGAGTCTCCTGAACCTGTTCTCTCCCAGCAGCTTGTCTAAATGGCTACAATTTCCTGGCAACACTATTCATTTTTCTCTGCCTTTCTTCCTCATCAGACTGCTAGCATGATTTTGTTTTGGTGTGGATTAGTAACGTGTTTCCCCTCACAACTACTCTCTTTCCAGGGTAATGCTGTGGATCTTCAACTTACAGATAACTTCTTCATCCTAAAATCCAATTAGTCAGCCAAACCTTCTCAAAATATACCCAGTGCATGTCTATGGGGCTCAGCAGTGAAAGACCCAACCAGAGCCACAATTTCCACTTCTGGGAGTGAAATGCCATCTTGCATGGTAAGGAGGACCCATGAAAATTAAATTTGGACTGTACTGCATTAAAAACTGTGAGTTTTCAAAAGTAGGAAGAAATAACTCAGCTGAGTGCCTGTTCCTCAGCAGATACCTTTGCCAAATATGAGGTACAGCAAAAAGGTCTTTCTTCACTCACCTCACGCCTAGTTTTACCTCTTTCTGGTTTCGCCTTTTCATTTATGCCACTTTTTATCCCCCTCAGCCCCTCTCCCACTCTATTTTCTACAATGCTTACTTCCAGACAGGAATGAATAATGGAAGCAATCAAAGGGTCATCCAAGGATCAAACACCTTAAGCTGTTGTTTTCAAGTTTTATTTATGTTTATTAAACTTTTCCAGCTCATTTTATTATTTTTCTGCTTACCCACCCCGCCAAACACCTCTTTGGTGAATAATAAAATAATTCAAATATCGGAAAAACAGACATCTGATCCAATTTTGCTTGGCAGGCAAGAAGGAATGGGAAATACCAGATAATTATGAAAAAAACAATCACACTACCACAAGTATTTTGTAAACCTAAAGACCTCACTATCTGATTATCTATTTCCTTCTAGGGGTTCCAAGTCTTCAAAAAATAAAATGATATATATGTATCAGGGCATAAAATCTTATTCTCTGTGTGCTTTTGAGTAGCTGTCCATGTCAGCCATCACAATTGATCAAATTTATAAGTCTTGGTTTCAAAATGGCCTTTAAATAATAAAGATGGAAAGTGTCAAAACTGATATCAGTAAATATTCTTCACAAAGGAAATGGGGAGAGTCACTATGCTGGGTTATGTTGCTATTAATAAAAGATGAAGAGATTAATTTCAGTATCTTTTCACAGTTTATTAGCAGACTGATAAATAGGACAGTGTTCGTTCATTGTTGCTTCACTTCATCGTGCAAACAAAGATCAATTTTAATAAAACTGAGTCTGCCTGATCTCCTTCAACCACCTTGTGTTATTAACGCTACATAGTTTTCCACTCTGGCCTCACAGTACTGTTGCTGTTCCTTAGATACAAAAGGTGTTGTCTTAACAGGCAACATAAGAGCGCGTTTGAAGCCCTGGGGTGGGGTCCCTGCATGGAGCCAAGGATTTTGTAAACACGCATCAGTCTCTGGGCTGAGGCTTGCACCTTCTGACCCAGGCCATGCTCTGTAGATCATGATCAGGCTAATGAGATTGCATGTACCCTTTGATTTCCAACACTTTTCCATAATTCATGGCAGAGGAAGGGGAATATCAGGATGCGCAGCTCCAGCCTGAGAATCCCTGACCAGACAGGTCAGTTACCACCATTCAAAGGCGCTTGGAAAAAGGGATTTTCCTTTTCCCTCCCAAGCACCATGGAAGAACCAGTATTTAGCAGAGCACTGCCCACTGCTCCCCACACCAACAGGGGTGAGTGCACAGCAGCCTCCGGCCACAGCCCCTTGCCACAGTGATGCTTTGTACCCTGCTGAATGGAGCAATGCTGCCAGCATCTCCTGAGCATATCTCCTAATCCTTTTGGCATCTCCATCATCATTCACCTGAATGGCTATTAAAAGCAAATTAAGAAACATATTGGGGGAAAATGTATTCTCCTGCTTGGGTAGGTCAGAGTCACTCAAAAAAACCCTACCACTCTCATCTGCCTGTCTCAGTAGAACAGTTAACACAGAGCCTAAGAGAGGAAAGCAGTTTTTTCTGCCTCTCAATGACTCTTTCAGTGACCAAGTCAGATACAAATTCTGGCTATGTTATGTTTTCATTTAAGAAGAGCTGTCTTTTTAGTACACTGTATTAGGCTCTGGGGGAAAAAAACCATAAAGGCTACACAATAGGGTTGAATTGGTTACACCCTTATAGCCTTCTAAGCATACTTTTGGTATTTTCCTGCATTTCACTGATTAAAAGATTAGACTTTGGCTATATGTCTTTAATCTCCAGTGTTTCAACCACCTTTAATAGTAGCTGTGCAAAAAGCATGGGCTTTCACATATTATCACTTCCAAATGCTTTATAGTCATTCAGCATGCTGAAATTTGGATAAACAGATTGTCCTTGAGCGTGCCAGATGCCCTCCATTCAGACTAAGTTAAAGAGACAAACATTACTTTAGCTTCAGCTGAAACAACAGAAAACTGCCCATGGGTTAGATCACAAGCACGCATAGATCACACAGTTTGTAACAAACACAAGGGCAGGATACTTGAGCAAGTGGAAATCTTCACTCACTGTTAAAGCAGTTTGTGATTTTGCCTCCACCCAAACAGAAGGCAGCTGGCACAAACAACAGCCATCAAACCACTCATGTGCAAGAAGTGTCATGACTTGCCATGTGGTAACACTGGTTATACAGCTCCAGGGATGGTAAGTGGATTGGTGGGAGGCAGAGGACAGGCACAGGGCTGGACTGCAGGCAAAGGAACAATCTTCCGCAGCTTATAAGCAGGGAAACAGAACTTTCACCAAGAGGGTCAATAAGGACATGGGATTGTCCCTGACTTGTCATCGCCACTGGACCTCAACTCGCAGGGGAGTAAACTCTCGAACTTCTGGGAGGGGAAAAAAAAAAAAAAAGATAGAAAGAAAAGAAAGAATAAAAGGATAAAAGGAGTAATCACAGAATCATAGGGATCGGGAGGGACCACTGGGAATAATCAAGTCCAACGCCCATGCTAAAGCAGATTCCGTGCAGTAGGTTGCACAAGAAATAATCCAGGTGGGTTTTGAATACCTCCAGAGAAGGAGACTTCACAGCCTCTCTGGGCAGCCTGTTCCAGTGCTCTGAACAAATTGTCCAACTGTGAGATAAACAGGTTCAGATTACGCTGAGTGATGAACTGGCTCAACAGTAGACCTAATGGGTTGTAGTGAACGGGGCTACATCTGGGTGGCGGATGGCCACTAGTGGTAGTCCCCTGGGCTCAATTCTAGGGCCAGTACTGTTTAACATTTTTATTAGTGATCTGGATGCAGGAGGGCAATGCATCCTCAGCTGGTTGGCTGAGAACACTAAACTGGGAGGTGTTGTCAGCTCTCTGGAGGGACAAGAGGCCTTGCAGAGAGATCTAGATAGATTGGAGTGTTGGAAAATCGTAAACTTCATTAACAAGATCTCACCAGTCTTTTGGCTGTGTATGTAGGCAGTCTTGGTAACATGAAGATACTACATGTAAGAAATCCCTGCAGATTCAGTTTCCATACGTGTAAAAAGATCACACAGTCTTTGTTGCTGTCACTTTTTGCAGTATAGAGATCTCTGTGTCCAATAATAACTCCACTTACCTCAGTGGTTGCTTTTTCTACCTCAGCAGCGACATTCTTTCCTTTATCTTTCCAAGGACAGTTTCATTGGCTTTCTTTATCTCTTTCTGTTCTACTTAGGGAGTTTTAAATCACACAGTGGCAGCTACTCTTCCCATTACTTTTTATGGTTTGGTCTTTGGTTAGTCATGCAAATGCATTGCCAGCTACAGACTACTTGGCCTAAAATTCTGTCTCTGATGGCCCTCTTAGGATAAAGGTGGCAGCCATCCAAATGGAGCTCTGATATGTGCCTCCACCACTCAGCACGTCCAGGGATGTAGTCAGTACCAGAGCTAGAAGTTCTTTCTGGTTTACACCCTTGATCAGCACAAGAAGCAACTACACGGTCTTAGCTCTTTGGGCAAGTTGTCAGTTTGACATTTCTCATCACTCAGCCAGTAATGACACCATACATTTCTGACAAAGTTTCTCACATTTGCATTAACAATGACTCTACCTAGGTGGACATTTCAAACAAGAAATATTCAACAGGAATTGCTGGTTGGGTAGCACAGCCTGCTGGAAATGCACAATGGGAGGTGTTTTTAGAGAATTCAGCTACATGGATCATCATAAAGGAAACCCAGGAGCCTTTTGCAGCTTTGATGAATAGATGCATTAGGATCTTTTCGTTTCAAGAAGTTTTTGGTAATGAACACTTGGAATAATCAGCCCTGACAGCACTTGTCGCACTTCAGCCTATTTACACAGTTATTCAAACTATGAATCAATGCTTACTCTTTCTCATTCATTCTCTTGAGAAACAAAAAAGAAATATTAGTAAGCATCACTTATTAAAATGTCTTAAATTACTGTAAATGGTCTGAGAACAAGTGCTCTCATGTAAACATTACGGTCATTTTTCTGTCTCCTAAACAATAGCTGACATGAGCAATAAAAATAAATGTTCCTATTGATTTCCTATCTGTTATTCCTTTCACTCCCAATGCACATTATTCGAAATATATCAGCACAGATTCTATATGAAGAAAGAGACGAGTATTCACATCTGAACGTTATAGTCACTAGGGGAAAAACTGCAGTAAAAAAAGCATGATTTAACCTTACAAAATCACATCTTCATGTTTTTCTTCATTCATTGCTTCAATATGGCTGATTTTTGGTTCTCTCCAAAAATCAAACAATGTATTTATTACTGGCATATTGTGTCAGGCACTGAGCACTTCTTTCACAGCGTAGGCATCTGTAAGACCCTGCATTGAACAACAGTTACAAATCCCACTCAGTAACATAGCCTTCTTCATACATCAGAGAATAAATTTTCCCTAAACACTCAATGAAAAACGTCTTTTCACTAAGCAAACTGCACATATTGTCTGCTTGTAGTGTGCAACTCAGACTGTGCGAATGCAGTTCCTGCTCTGTCTTCCCTTCCTGCCGTCTCCTGCAGCCCAGGAAGAGTGGTAGCAAAGCACCAGGAGGGCAGACTGGAGTGAGGAGATCCCAGGGGGCTGTAGTCAACACAGAAGTGGAACAAGAAAACCACAGGTCCAGTTCTGCCTCACACTCTCCTGAGTGACACTTGAAAAGCGGGACCAACATATGATGAATTTTAACTAATTCCTGCATACTGAAGGAATAAAAGTTAAAAGGCAATGTCAAAAACAGATGTCAGAAATTTAGCACCCAGATCTATTTTTAAAGGTACTCAAATAAAGAGCTCAAGGTACCATGTACCCTACTGAAATATATCACTTAACTCAGGAAGTTTCCATTTCCTTTGGAACCATACTGGCTGCATCCAGATCTAAAAAGCTTTTTGCTCCAAAATTAGACCACATGCTGCTTAGCTCCAGTGACCCAGCATTGTGCTACTCAGTCTGCACCTTCTTTCATTTCCTTGAGTGCTATCTCATTGCCAAACTATACAGTTTTTACTTTACACAATTCCCCTGTGTCCATGGGCAAGACAGACAGAACAGGCAGAGTAGGTAACTTAGTATTTCACATTTGGTATTTTGCTATAATTAAAATGATTCTTGTACATGAAATCTAACTGCTAGCAATGATTTCTGTTCTGTATCTGTACAGCATCCTGTAAAAACCCTGAAGTCTTTATATCTCTCTCAATATTTTAGGTTAATTTTAGACTTGTTTCTTTTATAAAAAAGGCATTATAGTACTGTCATTACAGAAAAGAGTGCAATGTACTTCCTATCATCATCACTAGGACAATTAACCTTGGAGTCATTTAAACGTAACTGGGAAATTTTGTTTGAACAGGTGCTTTCATACCATCATCATGGCATAGCAGGTCTGGCTATCATAAAAATATCTTTTGATGACACAACTTCTTTCTTTCAAGAATAATACTCCAGTTTTATCTACAAAATTCAGCACTAGTCATGCTCTTGAGTAGTTAAAGAAAATAATGGTCTCCAGGTTTCACAATGGCTTCTCTATCCACTTGCAGAAATGTGTAATAATGTTCCTGCCACTACTCCAAGTGCATGCACAAATATTAAATGCACTCATTTAAGAAACTGACAGCAGCAATCCAGAAGTATGTAATTCTCTGCGCAAGATGGTATATACATTTAGGACCAGACTGATTATTTTAACTTTTTGCACCTAACGTAAGGAGTACCAACATTTAACTCTGTAACAAATGAATAAAAATAGATAATTCCAGAAGAGAGGCTGGAATTAGACAGCTGTCACACATGAAGGTGCCTATATAACACTGCCATTTCTGAAGGGATTGTGGAGGACTATGCTCATACATGAAGAACTTTGGCTTAACACCTTGAAAAGCTAGGGAAGTCCAAACCTTCACAGCAAACTGTAAAATACCTGTGCCAATTGAAAGATATCTTGCTCATCAAGACCTACTGAAATCAGAGACTTCAGCTGGAAATGATCTACAAAGGAAGCAACTACTCCTGCGATCAATTGCATCTGATTTAACTGGACTCAACGTTATTGAAGTTTTTCAAACACATAAATTTTGATAGCATCAAAGCCTTAATAGCACACACTCCATTTCTTAATGATGCAAAAGGAATAGCCTTTATCATTAGACATCCAATAATCAAAAATATTATTTAAAAATACTTGTATCAAATTGAAAAGAATTTTGGGATAGTCTATCGACAAAGTTAATTTGACTCATAACTACTACTTCTAACTACAACCATCACTGAAAGCTAAAATTAATGTACTTAATATCTGATTACAAAACTTTGATTTAGTGCTATCTGATTACAACACTTTAAACTACCATCAAAATGATGGTTGATTAAATTTAGATTAACATGACCTTCTTGCTAGGTTGCTTATGGGAATTCTCTAAACAAGCACCAATTTGTTAATTTCTCATCCAGAGAGGGGAAAAAGCTAAACATCTTCCCTTTGACACCTTCACCAAAAAATCCACCCTTTTCTACCAAGTTTTGACACCAAGCAAGGAGGGATGATGAGATAAATTGAAATCTATGAAGGTCCTTTCAGGCTCCTGGTCTGAACAACTAGCCCCGGATCCAGTGGTTCAGTTCTGAGCCTTCCCCTTTCTGAAATCCTCATTCACACCTGAACAAAGGACTACGTCTTGCCCATTTATTTTTTACTATTATCAGATAGTTAAATAGAAGATATATAATCTACCTTTTTTCAACCCTTCAATCATAGCAGTTATACCATTATCACAACCCTTTCCCTCTTCCAGGGCACTCCAGACTCTCAGCTGCGCAGCAGGCACAACTAGATTTCCATCTGCTTGTATCCAGTACCTCAAAATCCCCAAACTGATCTGATAGGTATCATACCAAGGAGGCCTCTCATTGTCTAATCTTCAGAAGCATTGACATGTGCTCCTTCTTCAACCCACATCAGGCCTCAGAATTGTATTTTTAAAGATCTCATTGCTGCTCCCACTAAAGCAGTGAACTTGCACCCTAAGCTAGAAAAGCCTTCAAAAAGTGCTTCATTTCCAGAACATTCATACAAGTGTAGGATTCCTCTGCACAGACTGATTTTCAAAAGACCAGTTTCTGACAGATGGAAGTCTTAAGTAGCTACATTCTTCTTATTTATGTGCAAAGATTCTCTGTGGAGATAGAGAAAGATTCATTTGTTCTTCTGAGAAAACGTCTTCTAAGTAAGGCGTGGGAACATAATGCATATATTCAATCCTTCTCAAGTTTAATTCATCTACTCATTATCTCAAAAATTTTCTCAAGCTGTCAACATAGAAAGGCAGAGCACTTTAGTTTACTACCACTTCATTTTCAAGAAGCATTATATGAATATTACCTGCACAATAAACTGCTGATTTGTATATCAGCTGCATAAAGGACATCTGAAGTGTTTGCCCTGAATTTCCCAAAACTCTCAAGTGATTTAAGTTGTCTTGATTTTACATTTCCAAAAGCAACCAACTGAAAGTTACTAGGGGTCCTGAAACTTGACAGCACTCATCTGCTATTTTGCTTTGTGCGACAGAAACCTGTCTAGACCAGCTGTGCGCAGGTATCCATCACTTTGAACATCTCTCCCTGGCTGGATGTTGGGCACACAAAACCAGAGGCTCCCAGATGCAGTGAGCTGTCCTGTAAACGTGGACTCAGAGGTGCTCAGGCTCAGGCAATGAGATTCAGAGCAGAAGGGAACTACAGCTGAAGGAGTCTCTGCTTAAACCTACAGGCCACGCAGCCAATGATCACTTGAACAAATTTGGTGGGCCCTACTGAGGTCGTAATGCATGTGCTGAGATAAAATATTGTACCTAAAAATAATTACTGTGAGTAAACTGCAGTAGATAATGTGCGTCACAAAAGCAGGTAGTTTGCCTGGATGTAAATCTGAAATGTTAATGAGTTGCAAAAGCGTCTTATTTAGTGAATTGGTTACCTCGTTTATTAGATATTTTTTTTTTTGGCTTGAGCAAGTTCAGCAATGAAATTTCCTTTCATCTTTGTCATCTACCTTTCCATCAGCTATATCGCCTGCTTTCAAGCTTCATTGTTAATCTTATTCTGAAGGCAATTTAAAAACCACTAGATCTCAGTTCTTTCCTGCGCTAGTTGCTATGGTTACATATATGCCAATATACATCGGGATGAAAGGAGGATGAACATCAGACTGTTTGCCTTTTAAAAGGGAGAGCATTATAAGCCACAGCTAAAAGCACAACTGCAGATAATTTCACCTGCTCTGCTTCAAGTTAGCGGAAGCAGAGCCGGACTCCATTCCACCCCATCTCCCACGGACCAGCAGACAGTGGGCAGATTGACCATATGGTCTTCCAGTCTGTCACCTCCATTTTTGCTTTATTTTGCTTGTTATTTCCCTTCCTCTCATCACACTTCACTACCTTTGGCAACTACTTGACCTTCTGGTTATTGACTCAGACAAGCTTAACTTTTCAGAAGCACAGAAGGCGGATCTAGCAAGCTATTGTTTTGCCCCAGTGTCTCCAGTGAATAGCATGTAGTGCCAAAATTGGGCCAGTCAGGCTGGCCATACTCTGGAACAAGCAAGAAAAAAATCTGAAGGAATTTTGTGTCAATGTTTTTCACAGTATTTTGCCATGTTCTTGTTCCTAAGTATCACTTTAATTCAGGTCATTAGTCACCATTTGAAGATTCATATTTTTGTTAGTGTGGAGAAGTAGCTGCCTCTCACTTACACCTATCTCACAAGATTAAAATCTGTACTTTTAGCTGAAGGCATTGATCTCAGCATAGAGAGCTTGAGTCCATGTGAATTTGTTTCAAATCTTCCAAGAGAAAAGGTGACTGTTTCCTTTGCTTGTCTTGCAAAATTGTAGGACATTTTTTCCTTAAGTGAGCATAGTTCTTACCAGAGCAGAAATAAATCATAAATAGACTCTAACTTCATTTGTTTCAGAGAAAAACTTCATTATAAACCAATTCAGTACTTTGTCTGTCAGCAGTATTGGAGCTGCTCCCTACTCCATACACGAAACACAGCTCCATACAAGCCTCAGAGCAGAGAAGCTCCACAAATAATTTCTGCCCATGAGCCAGGACACATGGCAGAGAATGCAACGTGGTCTTATGAGCTGATCAGAACAGACAGAGCAAGAAAAATGTCTTCTTACTAGTGAATATAATGACCAGATGAATTATGAATATGCATGTGCTACCTCTTTCTTTTCAGCTAGAGCGAGGCAGTAAGAGGAACCGAATGTTTAATATCCCTCTCCCTCAAGAAACCTTCACTCTACTTATGTTTATGTTCTATTCCAGTGCCATGAAAATTAACATTAAATTTACACTATATTAACATATTTGCACAAAGCCTGAACAGGAAGGAGATAGTCATTACTGATATTAAGCTGCTGATATTGTTGTAACTGCTTTCTGTTATCAGCCTTATTATCAAATGATCTTGTTACAGCTGAAGAATTACCTATAATCACTTGCACAGAGAGGATTTTAAGCCTGATCAGAAAAGAATCATTAAACAGTAATTAAAATACTGCATGTGCACTCTGTATTTAGCTTGACAGCTTGCAGGAGAAGCCTGTTAAACAATTCCCGCTAAGCGCAGAGATAAAGAAAGGTGCGTCTGCACTGAGTGCACAACTGGGATCTGGAAACATGACTTTAGTCCATTTATAAAGTTTTCTCATTAAGTTTAAATTCAGGAGTAATGTCCTCACAATACAATGGCATTTAAAGGATATTCAGTCACTCATGACAGAAAAGCTAGACTGACATTGCACAAAGAGTGTTTGATTATTACTAATCTATCATGTTGGTTACCAGGAGGAAAAGATACATTTCAACTGATTTCAAAAGATCACCATGACAAATGGGTTCCAGGAAGCTGGGCAGCAACAGATTTTGGATCCTGATTAATTTGGTATACACAAAACTGCATAGCATGGCCTTTGTTAAGTATACAACACAATCCTCAACACAAAATTCAAACAGCTACATGACCAAACACTGGGTTATTTTTTTCCAGTCTTTTATTTGATTCTTGTGTTTGTAAGCTAAAGCTCCATAGTACATCGGTCTGCTCAGCTCTCCAAGAGGTAACAGTTACAACATTAATTAAATCTGACTTCTGCTCATATATTATATTGTCACTATGTAAGAAGTGAAATACTGTGTTTGAGAAAATGGCCCAAAATATTTGGGGGACCATAAATTTAAGTTGAATTACATAGAAGAAAGTAATACAATCAGGCAGGCTATGCTCCAAACATGATGGAAAGGGAATGTTACCCATCAGCAATGGCATGCACAATCAGCTTGTCTGAGCTAGTCACAGCCAGTCTGAGGGGTACCAGGTATCTCCATCAATGAACAGATCTGTTGGTCAAAGCAATGTTCTCCAGTGGGTTATCTTCAACTTCCTATGGATGCTGATGGTGAAACATGGCCAGCGTTGTTCTCTAGAAAAAAAAAAACAGGTTTTTCTGAATTCAGAATCACAGATTTGTTTCCCAAGTAAGAACAGAAGAAATATTGGCTTTCTGGACATAAAGGAAAAGTGAAGTAAAAATAGGTTAAAATCCAACAATGCCCAAGCAGAGTGCTATACAAGGGTGACCAGCATGTATGATTCCCCACAAAGGGCCATTACAACAAGAAAAGTCATGGAAGCAGGTGAAATTTATTGAAGTGATGATTAAGATAAGGAATTATCCTTGCAGGAATTCCTTTTTTTCTCCTCTCAACTTTTCCATGTCAGATATCCAGATATTTTTCACAGTTTCTCCACTCAGGATACCACACAGACACAGAATCTAAATTAAATTTTAAAAGTCCTTTTAAGATGCCTTTTCAAGGGTGGAGAAAGAAGGGGCAACGTGGAATTTCTTCTGTGCAGGCTATTGCCTGTATAGCTAGAACTGGATAAATTGCAAGACAGCTTTAAATATTACTATATGTCATAAAAGACTAAGTGCAAGAAGTCATTAAAAACACAAGCTCCTTCATCATGCTCCTTTCACATTAACTCTGGTGGTCAGGGCAATCAACATGAAGAGAAGAAGTGTTACCTCTTTCCCTAATGTGACTAATGATTAACTAAGACTGTCTAGCACTGAGGGAAATATTCCAACAATTAATGGGGAAAGTGTGAAATGCAATCTGCTGGCTTCTTCATCAGCTGAGGAACTTGAGAAAAGAATTAAGTTGAACAGTAATTGATGTGGGCTGAGGTAGTGAAAAAACAGAAGAATTAATCCTGTGATTCAGCCTTGTTCTCTGATGCATTGGTGCAATCATAAACAAACAAACAAAAAAAAAAAAAAAAAACCACCCTCTTTTGCATTTGGACAATGAACCAGAATATGAATCAGTGAGGCAGTTTTTCATTGGAATGACTGTATACAGAGAATATTTTGGCACTTCTATCACATTTTCTTCTTCTAGCAACTGGCAAGAAGCACAGTGCTTTTGGGTAACTCCCAACAGATGGACACATTACAAAGGCTTTGGGAAGCTCCTCAAATTTCAGATGGTGATCCTGAATTCTGTATTGCAAAGCAAAGAGGAAAGCAGCAAACCAGCTTCTTTCCATATTTTTTCATAGCTATTGCTTTTTCACTGAGGTTATAACCACAGCTGAATAAGTCTGATTTTACATTTTTTTAAGATCAGTTTCTCAATACAGACATCTTTATTTCTAGCTGTAATGTCAATGGCTTCCAGAAAAAACAACCCCAGTTTGCCTCACAGTGACACTGAGCTACAGAGTTTAATTATGATCAGCTAACATGTTGTCAAACGCAATTTCTCCTGGTCTGCTAAGGCCACAAAATCAGTAAGAAGCGCAGCTGTCATTTGTTCTTCATAACAAATACTGCACTTTGATAAGCTTTTACTCACATTTTCAATGACATTGTTCATAAAGCAAGGGGCAGCTCAGTGAGAATATGATTGGTATCATCCTTGTAAAATTATATGAACCACAAAAGAGGCATCTTTCCAGTCAGATCCTGTAGGGTGTTCTAAGTGCATGCAAAAACATATATACTGATCTAATTATCTCACATTTATCGTAAGAACATAAAAAAAATCTACTCTCAGATCTGAAGCCTTGTGTGACATGTTCCAGTCCATTTACCAAAACCCCCTGGCATATGGAATTCATAACCAGTTTGATGGCCTTAGTTAGAAGTATACCATTATAATCTGTCATTCAACGTAACTGTTATCCAAAAATGATGATCCTGCACATTCAGCTTGTGAAACATGGGCAAGCAGGGAAAGAGGCAGGGACCTGGCACCTGAAGTGGACTTCATTGCTTCACACCATTTGCTGAAAAATGCACTTTGAAGTTAATCACATAGCTTTCACCTCAATAACCAATGTAGACCTTGAATGTTTAATTATGCTACCGGTTTTATACCTAATCAATCTTTTTCATTAAAATCCAGTGAAGCAGACAACTGAGATAATTACTGAAGAATCATCTTAATTAAAAATTTTAGCTTCTAATTAAGAGTCATTGTTTACCTCACCAAAAAACCATTAGGATTCAGGACAAGGTTGCCCTGTTCATTACATTTCTACCTCTGTTTTTTTTTTTTTTTTTAAAGCTTTAAGCAAAGAGAATAATACAAGTTTTAACTTTAAAAAAAATCATTACAGTTGTCCCAAGAAAATGAAGAACATGCACTAGCCAGTGTCACTATTTGTTAGAAAACCCATAGCATTTTTATATCCTGAATATCTTTGCATATGAATTGAGGTTGCATCAGTCCTTGAAAACAAAGCCACGTCTACACTTAGAATGGTCATGACCTCCTAAATGATTTCTTTATTGCTTTCCAGATATAATAAGGATAATTTCAAAGTTCCTCAACATTCCTATCCTGCAATCAAAAACTTCTCTCCACTTTTTACCATTGTTTTCACAAATGCCCATCATTGGCTGAGTTGTGCTTCAACTGCAGGAAACCACAATCTGTCATTACAACTTGGGAATTGAAAACGCATAGAAATCAAGTGACGTCACTGGGGATGTGCAACTTCACCACATCCATACTCACTGCAAGGTATCAAGCACTAGCTGTATAGATGCAACGATGCCTCAACTGGCAGAATTAATCAGGGAATAGAATTATCCAGTCCTAATGAAATCCTTGCAGATTTCCCCTCTCTATACATTTGGAGGCAGAAGGCAAAAACCAAGACATCTCCATATGAAAGTTTTTTCCACCTGCACTTCTAGCATGCAAACTTTTTAAAGTCATGATGATGTCAGACTGAGATGGTGAATTCAGGCATTTGAAATGCAAAGCTAAATACCTCTAGCTAAAATGGTTGCTAGTAAGTACTGACCATCTGCTATAGAAAAAGCAGACTTCACAAGGATCAGCAGTACAACAAAACATAGCCTATTTTATAGAAACAACTTGTTCCTGTTTTTATTTTATTTTTTTTGTATAATTTTACAGAGGCATTCTGAAGGACATAGTTCAAGGAATAATACAAATCTTCAGTTACACTTCTCAGCAGACCATTATTTTTGACACGAGTTCACAAATTGAAAAACAACAAAAAATATCCATAAAATATATATCACATTCAACACACTATCTTCACTTACATGAACAAAAAAAATTCCCCATGCCAAAATCAACATACCAGCACTGCCGAAGGTGGACAATGACACAAACTCCACCTCTCATCCCTTCATTACATTACAACCACACCAATTATTATACTCTCTCATAATGTCCAGTCCACGAGAAACTGAGAAGACAGTGTTAATAATACAGAGAATTTCTTTTTCATGTAGCTCTGTAACCATGTAAGTAGATAAAGATAGAACAGCTGCCAGGGAATTCACATAAAACTTTCAGCTACCACCTGAGTGTTACTAATTTCAGTAATAATTGCCTATATCCATAATAATGAAAATTGTCAATAATAGAAGGTAGCCAACTATGGTTCAGAAGGAAGTATTGGATTAGAAGTTTGTTTCAAGGATGAGAGAGACAGACAAACAGAAGACATTTACAAGGAAGATTTAAAGAACAGTAAATAACAGCAGCTCCTCTCTGTTTTCAGATAACTCAGTTGTGCTAGCCAGTCATACTTGCTCTAGCCTGTAATAAAGTCTGATTGTGGGTATCTGAAACTGTTCTTGCTCCACTCAGCATGTAATTTGAGTACCCACAACTGAGTGGTAGGCAACAAGCTACAGTATAACAAAACCCTGGAAGGCACACCAAGATGGAGTTTAGGGAGTCTGAAGTGCTACTATGTGTACATTTGCCTAGGATGCTAACTCAGGGGAAAGGCAAGATTTATATCTGCGGACATGCCTGAGTGACCTAATCTAATCTAACACTTACGTCTTCAACTTATTGTCAAATGCTGGCTGTATAATTTCCAGGGCACAAATATTTCTATTACGCCACAGATGAACTGACCAAAAGCTCTTCTCCAGCAAGAGCCACACCACGTAAGTGCATTCAAGTATTAGAGATCAAGTTCAGCTCCTTCACTTTCTGACTTGAATGAATTAGCTCTGTGTACATACCCACCACTGCACTAAGAGAGACTTTTAGAAAGAGACTGAGAGAAACAGGAAGACAGAATCTTTTACAGTAGAGAGGAAGAGGAAGACATATCATAGGCTCATCATTAGGTAATTCTCACCTAATACACCCTTGCATGTTTCAGATCCCAAGTGAAAATAGCATCTCATCACTGAATTCTTGGATTTAGATGAAGGAGAAACAAGAGCAAGAAAAAAAAATAAATCATTTTAAAAAACAGTTAAGTTCTCTAAATTCCAAAGCAAGTTTACGACCATTCATCCAAAGCAAAGAGTGAAGCATTTATTCCTGGTCAAGAGCTGAGAAGGAAGTTTTTCAGTACTGTCTGGGAAAGCTTAGGCACCTCTGCCCTCAGCTGCCTTCATTCTCAATTGTCAGCACCTCTACCTCCCATGTAGTACAAGGGGGCCTAAATAGCTTGATTTAGGACAGATGCTTTCCAGTTACAAGATGCCTTCTAAGTTAACAAGAAGACTAGTCCTTGTAAAGCTGAGCCCTATCCACCATTACAGGGTTGAATGTGAATCATTTACTGGTCAAGAATGTGCCCATAGAAAGGCTTTATTGTAGACATTAATGGAAAACACATGACAAACTAGTTACTTATTACAGCTGTAAGAAAGCTAATGACATGAAACAGCCACAGCGCCTCTCCACTTACCCTCCATAAAAGTTCAGGCCTGTCTTTTTAATTGGCAGAACTAAATCAATTTATCACTTAATTACATGTCAATTTATGAAGAAAAGTGACTTCTGATTTGCTTGCAATCCTACTGATCAGAGCTGCAGTGGCTAAAAAGTCAGAGATTTAAACATCAAGCTTCCTCCCTTTGCCACATCCACTCAGCTTAACAACTGCTTTAACAAAAGAAATGATCTGCTTACCTGAGAAATCAAACTTCAGAGGTTCTCAAACACAGCAGTAGTAAGAAGTCATAAATATGAAGATTTTCTAGGTTGGAAAAATGTATTTCCAACTTGGGTAGTTGAGCAAACCTTTATCTTCTCAGTTTTTTGTTACCCAGAAAACTCTGAAATGAATGACAGAAGACAAGATTCAATCTTTTAAGCGCTGGACTTTATTGAGCATTAGTAGCTAAGGATCCTCACACCCACACATGTTGTCTAATTTTATGAAGCCCAAGTAATGCTTAACTTTATATCTTCCTGAGGTACTATGATAGAAAATGCCCATTCTTACTCAGCTACTGGGGCTGTTTTTCTTGGTTGGTTGTAGGTCCTTGTTTCTGGGACAGTGCCCACTGCACAAACAGACAATATAACATACAGCAATGCAAAGCCTGGCAGAATAAGAAGACTTGGGAACTGCCAGCCAGCAGCAGGCTCTGCTGCTAAGTGAATAAAAAGTTATTAACAAATAAACCTCTCCTCAAAGTAGACCTAATAGAAGACAAGCTGCTCTTGAGACCATTGCAAGAGGTGTGCTCATTTGGGTCAACCTGAGGAAGGGGAAATACGGAGAGGACACTGACTACAGAAAAAGGACTGTATTTATCCCTTCTGTGGAAAGCTAATGAGCTTCCCATTGTAGGAGCGATCTCACCTGCCTCCAACACTGTAGGCAGCCGGGAGATAGGTGAAGTGCACCAAAACTAGTCCATGCGTGCCCACATTTGCTTTCAAAGCAGAGTGTCTAAAAGGCTATGAAAGAGAGTGAGGGAAGAGATAATTAAAAGGAGCTATAGATAACAGGCATCGTAATAGATCCAGGAAAGATGCTACCAATCCTAAAATCTGAAAGAAAAGCATTAGTAACTGTATGCTGGAAAGAGAATAAAAGAGCTGAGTCAATATCTGGACCCAAGCACTGCAGGAACTTGAATGACACCAGGAGGATACAGGAGGCATTTACTACATGTAGCAGGGAGGCACAATGCTAAAGGAAAACTGTCAAAAGTCTAGATTTCAGTCTGATAATCACAACAGAGAGGGGGGAAAAAAAAAAGAGAGAGAGAGAGGAAAGAAAAAGAAAAAAAATGCTCAAAAATGCTCAGTAGTGGGACTGAAAGCTGCAAAAATCATTACCCTTGGTAATATATAACGGAATCCACTTAAGCTCAAGGCAGAGGAAATTAAGGGATTTCCTGGCATGTTGGAGGGCATAGGACATCTGTTAGGACTTTTGAGAACTCAAGCTATCACTGAAGGCAGTGTCAGTGGTGCATGCAGAGCAACGAGTGTCATTAACATTAAGGCCAAAGTTGGGAAGGAACTTCAGCATACGGTATAATTAAGTGTAATTGGAAAGGTGGAGGAGTCCTCAAAATGATTGCTGCAAGTAATAAAAAAACAAACACATGCTGAGTCAATCTGAATGTGCACAGGCCTTTGAGATGCACACGCAGCTAAAGCAGGGAAAATTGTACCACAGCCACCCTCCCAGATGTAACTTGCAAGGATTCCACAGAGACAAGGTTCAGTGTGCAAGAATAGGCACAGTCTTTCATTTTACTTTCATCTGCTGGGGAAGCAGAAAGGTCATTACTTCCATTACTCTGTTAGGAAAAATGCTCTTCTACACATTAGAAAGACAGACTAGAGCTGAAGTGCAATCTAGACTATAGCAGCACCTGAAAGGAGCAAACCAAAATGACTTTAGGCTAATTGCAAAGGGGAGGACATGCAGCCAGAACCTGAGTTACAGCAAGCGTTGCAAGCACTTTGTATCTCAGAACAGGCGATGAGACTAGGAGAGGGGAAGTAATCTTATCTAATTCTCAGAGAAGAAAAGTGACAAGGCTTTAAAGCACTTACCTTCACCAAAAAAAAAAAAAAAAAAAAAAAAAACCAACAAT
>WBMW01001341.1:223666-348734 GCA_013396635.1 Penelope pileata
AAAAAAACCTACACTGAGATAGTGGACACCTTGTTAACATAGAAAGACTGTGAGAAATCTCAGCACCTCTATGAAGCCTGAGGGATGGAAGAAAGCAACTGGCAGCAGTGGAGATGGACAAGATCATCCAAAATACAAATGATAAAATCACATTCAAATGACAAAACTCAGGATACTTCACTGAAAACAAGAAGATGCTTCTCGTGAAGCAATTGCATGTCAGGAAGACACATCAGCAGAGCCACTGGTGGCGGAGAAACAGATAGACAATTACTTGTCACTACATGTCAGAAACAGTGACACTTATCTGAATGTCACACACCTGACAGAAGCTGACGACAAGTTTAGAGAACATCCTGGACAAGTCCATACAATTAAGATTTCAACATGTTATCCAAAGCCATCACGGAAAAAACTAAAAGTCAAGAAAGACAGAAAGTCTTGTAGCAGCTCTTCACTCACGCAATGTGACAATGGCATACAAAAGAGAAGAGACAGATGTTCCCTTAGACCTGTGACTCTACCAGTAGAAGTGGGAAAGTGCAGAGACCAGCACAGTGTGTTGACACCACTGATTTATTTTTAATGGAGCCAATGAGGCCTGGATGTCAGGCACACAGCATCAGCTTCCCTTGGCCATGAGAGATGTTTGGATTTAAAAAAAAATCAGGCACAGCCTGTGAGATATGAACTAGTCCAAAGTATGTTCAGAGGGGGAAAAAAAAAAAAAGCAACCAGAGATTCCAAGGCATATTTCCTTCAGGAATTTGAAAGAAAGTCCATGAGAGATGCTAAGGGACGGAGCTGCAAAAAAAGGCAAACAAGAGCAGAGGAACTTTCCAAAAAAGACTTTACAAGCAAAATATATTCTCCTAAACTGTTCTATTTATGTAAAGCATCAGGAAAAATAAATAAATAAATAAATAAACAGCAAGAAAGCAATGACAGTTTGTGATGCACCTAATAGAGGCTTGACAGCAATTGGTACCTGATTTATATGAACGTAGCCAGAACCACCACCTGCTGATACTTGATTATTACAGTCATTTTGTCAAAGTAACTCAACACAGAAACACATTACACAGCACTGCAATGAGTCAGACCACAATAATATGCACTGGGCATAGTATTTACAGCAAGCTAATTTGGAATAATGGCTTGTAAAGCATAACCAAGGAATTCTGAATGTTTGCAAAGGACAGTATTTCAATGTACACTACAAGCAGTTCTTATTAGCTACAGTCCAATGGAGTTGCTGAAAACACACATTTGAGTAACTAAGTAGATGTTACATGAAATGATGAGGGATTGAAATCCTTACCTCAGCTTATTACATTACCCAGGTCAAGTTGTGGAGCTTTATCAACACTGATACTAAAAGTGCAAGAAGCATCCTGTCTAAGAATGGGCATAAGACCCAGCAGTGCAAGTCATCAACTAGAACACGGCACGATGAACAAAATATTATGGAAATTTCACTAGAAAATGTCAGTTTGCTAAAACCTTTCATAAAATACATCAGTGCCATTATATCACATCCAGATAATAAGGTACAGTAACAAGAGGAGAAGAATATATCAGGTTCTTCTGTAATAAAGAAGAATGTAGTGCATGTATAGAGTACTGTAACATAGAATACTACCTTATCAGTAGTAAAAACAGCTCTTAGACCGAAGATCTTAGAAAGAATCTACTGAAGCCACCAACACAGGTAATCAGTGAGAAGCTGTCACTCTTGCTAAAGCACCTGTACCATGTTACCTGTACCAGGTTACATGTTTTCCTTTTGTGGCTGATGGGCCTTCTGTTATCTGACCAGATCTCTGCAAAGCCTGCTGATACACCCCAGCAAATTCTGTAGCTGCACACATGAAAATGGGATTAATAGAAAATTAAATATAAAATATCATGAGTGAACATTAAGAGCATTAAGTACATTAAGACTCAAGCACTCAGTAGTTAGAGAATACCAAGATGATGTTAATTCATGCATGCCTCATTCTGTCCCAGCAGGCATAAGCACCATGAAAAATTTAAGTGTTTTTTTCTCCTATAAACTCTCCTTCATTCTCTGAAAGATGGTACAAAAAGCAGCAAAACCAGGGCTGCAGAAAGGATTGGACCCAGAAGTGTTGTACAAACCACCCACCTGCAAGGCATTTCCCATTTTCAATGGTTTACAATTTAGAGCTACCAAACAAACAAGAACAGAAGATAAAACATAAGCAGAATAAACTTATTTGGGGCTATGCACCACATCAGAATTTAAACTAGGACTAGCACTAGTCCTCTTGATCCCCATTTCAAAGTTTATTCTGTAGATGTGGCATCATGAAAAGTCAACCATTGGCCAATAACTTGGGTACATCATAGGATGCCATGAAGACATCACTATGGTTCAGTTTGGCTTCAAGAACACCACAGTATTTGCAGATAAGGAATACTTCCTCTCAGGCTCACAAGCCTTGCAGAGTCAGTGCTAAAGAAAACTAGGCTTGTCCTGAGTAATCAGGCCTTGATATGTGACAGAGATCCAGATTTTACTAAATTCTTTAAAATAATAAGGACTTATTTTTAATGTCTAAATAATCCAGAGAAGCAGACTAGAGGATGATGCCTCCCTCTGGACGATTAAAAGCAATGACCTATTTCCAGTAAAACCCCAACAGCAGCCTGAATATGTAATGGATTAAAAGTACACTGAAATAGATGATTAACAGACAGCCCATTATGGGCTCCCTAAAGTAAAATTTTCTGAAATATAAATATTTAATTATGGAGGTGGCAGCAGGCTGCAGGGTTTCCCTTCTTTCTTTTCAATGTGTTCTTCTTATCTATCACTAAAATATTAGAGATAATAAGAAACCATGTACCTGCGTAAACTCTAATAGCAGTAATACGGCAAAGCAGAAGAGTAAAAGAAAAAATAAAAAAGATAGGCCTCAAGCTGTGCATGGGGTCTCTGGTAATTGGAAGAGTCAATGGCTATATGATTCAAGAAAATACCTTCCCTGGAGAAGGAAACTGACTGTCCCGCATTTATATAGCAGCTAACCAACACTAAGCAGGCTTTCCTCTGCATATTATTGGTGCCAGCCCAATGAGGCAGAAAATTGCATCGTGTCAGTTAATTTCCCAATCTTTGTTTTCATTGTATTAATCTTTTGGCTTTGCTTCACTTTATAATTTGAAGGCTCAGCAAGAAGCAAGCCAAATGGAAATTCAGCTTACTTTCATGTCTAGCTGAATGTGGTTGTTGCAGTTTTGGAAAGTTTAATTCTGCGTAATCTCACCCATGAATAATAATCATCTGGTTTTGTATGCAGACATACTAGTGGTTATTAAAGACTGCCTTAAAAATTCTTGGGACTGTGCCCAAAAGTCAGTCACCAAAACATGATTAGCAAATAGGTTACAGGAAGAGAGTAGATAGAGGTTTTTTTAAAATAGGACTGTTGCTATAGGGGAAAAAAAATAAAAATAAAAGTAAAGGCTGCAAACTTCCTGAACTTGACTAGTGACTTTAATGTTTACAATTCCCAAACTAGAAAGTCAGATACTGAGAATGTTGAGACACAGTGGTTATCTTGGAAAAAGCACAGGAAATAAATATGGAGTCTGCACTAAGAGATGCAAAAGGAGAATAACAAATGAAAACCACATAGATTCTATTCTTGTGCTTCAAGTTAGTTGGCTCACCAAGGGCTCTGTTGTGCTGCGTATCTCTCAGACAGTAGGGCCGTACAGAGATCTTCTGTTCTGAAGCAGGAACAGATTAGCAGGATCATCTGCCCCTCTACTCTGCCCTGGTGAGGCCCCACATGCAGTATCACGTCCAGCTCTGCGGCCCTCAGAATGAGAAGGACATGGAGCTGTTGGAGCGAGACCGGAAGAGGCCATGAGGATCATCAAAGGGCTGGAGCACCTCTCCCATGAAGAGAGGTTGAGATAGAGCTGAGTTTGTTCAGCCTGGAGAAGAGAAGGCTCCAGGGAGACCTCATTGCAGCCTTTCAGTGTATATGGGGGCTTATGAGGAAGATAGAGGACAAACTTTTACCAGGGCCTGTAGTGACAGGACAAGGGGAAACAGTTTTAAACTGTAAGCAGTACATTTAGACTGAATATAAGAAAGAAAATTTGCACCATGACAGTAGTTAGTTAGCGGTTAGGGACAATGCACTAGATAATCTTTAGAGGTCTCTTCCAAACCAAACCATTCTGTGATCTCATAGAGAAGTGCTTTCCTCCACTTGGTACAAAACAACACGGCAAAGTGAGGACTACGTCCCAAATCCAGGCCTCCAGTTCATCATCTTCCCTCCAGGAGCACTCTGACTACTTGTAAAAGGTCTGAAGACTTGCTCAATTACTCTTTGGTGCCTTACAATCATTTTTCCTGTTTTCATTTATCGAACTATCATGAAGACACATTGTAAATTTATACAGCAAATCTGATACGTATTTCATGCTGTGGTTATATGATCCCCAGTTCATTCAAATAGGATTCATGAGCCATATCTGATAAATAAAGCTATTTTAAAAATGAGATGTCTTTTTCATGATTCTGTCTCTGCTTTGTCCAAAAAAAAAAAAAAAAAAACCATGAAGAAAAGTTTAATATTCCCTTACTCAGATCTCCAAGGACATGTCCTACCAAGAAAAGTTTAGGGATTTGTGTGCTATTTTCCATTTGTGAGAAGTTTCCACACTTGCAATGTGCATTAGTCACATGAAAACAGCACGTATTAAGTACTTCTTTTTAAAAAAATAAAAAAGGAAATCTTTTTTACTTTCATGATATGAGAGACAAAGGAAGAGCATCATGACCTAAGCCCTGCATTTCTGTGCTGTTCTCCACTTTTCACCAACAGACAGAAAACAACCTCTCACCTACTACTAAGAAACCAATGGCAAACAGAAGGAAGAAGGAAGGCTGCTCTGAAGAATTGAAAAGAAATCATTACCTGACATGAGACTTGTGAAAGCCAAGTTTCATTACAGAAGTTTAGCCAATGTATTTCATCCTTGTCAGGGTGAGAATCCCTACTGAGTCACTTTCCTCTTTCTCCAAAAAGCAACCATGGAATGTTTTCTGAAACTGATTGTAATTTGAGACTCCCAGCTTACTCTGTTGCTGTTATTTGCCCTATTGATGTCCCCTGAATGCACAGATCATGGAGAGGTGCAATTGCTTTTTGATTCTGGAGCCCATTACAAGTTTCTATAATTATACCTGTGGCAAAGAACCTGCTTATCATCAGAAACTAGATAAAATGTATTCATGCCTCTTGCAAAATGTTCATCGCTAGCGTAGATGCATTTTGCAGTTTAAAATTATCTTCTTAAGCATCAGGTGTTGAAACACTTTAGAAAAGTTTAGGAAAACTTTACTAGTCATCCATAGTGCAAACGCACCGTAAGTTATTGGGCTTGAGCAAAAAACGTCAGGAAATTCTGTATCTACTATATTGCAGATGTGTAATCAGATAGTCGTAAGGTTCCCCATAGCTCCTGAACTTCACAGGAAAAGATGAGCAGCAACTCAGAGCTCTATTAGTCTTATTAAATCCTAGAAATAGAGCCCTTTTTCTTTTGAGCTGAACTAGCCTCAAGCATACTCAGAGCATACAGGGCTGTTTCAGTTTGCATGTTGAAATAATCACTCTTCTCCCAGTCTAGGCTCTACATGAGCTCATTTAAAATAGGCTTGAGGTACCTAAAATAGTTTTATAGACCTCAACACATTCCTTGTCATAAATTGAAACACTCCATGGATCCAGTTCAATGAAGTTCTCAAAGTTCATTAGCACCAAGAATTGGATTTAATTCCACAGATCCTGAAAAAAAACAAGTTCCAATAACAAGAGGAATTGATTTCTTTTACATTCTGACTTAAAATTGTCAACTGCTTCGTCAAATTGTAATTGAGGAAAGAGATGGACAACTGTCAAACCCTATTATATGGCACAGATTTAAAGGGTCTTCTTTCATAAAAGTTGATGTGTTTCTGAAAGTTAATTACTAGTATTTGTGCAAACTGTCAAGCAGGTTTCATAGCCAGGAACTGATATGAATATATTGCTGATATTTAATCACATAACTGAAAAGAGGGAACGCACATCAAGAAAAGCGAATTATAATTGACAGTTATGAGTCCTGAAGTGAGTCATTTCTGGTTTTTTTCCTACATTTTACATCACTTCTCAGCAAACTTTCTGCTTTCTGTAAGAATATTTTTCTGTGTAACCTGTCCAAAAACTAGTTTTCCCTTGTTACTGTGATTTGATGGAGAAAGGACAAGCCTTTTCCTTCGGAAAATTTGGCTGCAGAAGCAGCATGGGTTTTGGGAGGCTGCATTGCTGGAGGAGGACAAATAAAACATGCCTTCCTCTCTTCTTCCTGCTTGAGAAGGACCCAGGATGAATCCATCAATCTGCAAACACTTTTCTCCCCATCCTCCTCATAAAACATGAGTAAAATATCTCTTTTTCAGCTCCAGTCTGCCTTACTGACAAACCTGCAAGGAGGAAAGAGTTTTAAATATTGGCCTGTAGCAGCACCAGAGCATGCCCGGTGTGTCTCCACCTTGGGTGCTAGCAGAGGAAAGGGCAAATGAGTTCATGCCTCACCAGCAGCTGAGGAGAGATGCAAAGGTCTAGAGTAGCAGCACCATGTGTGGAGGATGCAAGAAGGATGTGGGATAGCTCTGGTACAAAAGGTTTTCTGCTATGGCTAGGCAAAGATGTTAATGAGAAAAGTGCAAGAAATGAAGAGCTATCCTTCCCCAAAAGCTTTTCCCAATGACCTCCTCCCTTGACAGTTAATTGATATCTTCTTGAAGATTTGTATGTGTGCAGACACATTCGTCAATAAACCTTAAGGCAACCATGAATTCACAACTATAACCATCGCAATTAACTGTACTAGGAATAATGGTGAAGTAAACAAAAACATGACATTAGGATGCTTGTGGACATCTTCATGAAAAGAATAAAAGCATGGAGCAAAATGTTATATAAACTAAATACAGTATCAGACATCAACGTGTTGTAGAATAAATTAATCTCTATGACAAATCACATGTAAATCAAAGTACTTTGGACTAGTTTAATAAGCAGGCTTATTATAAGGAAATAATAATAATAATGGAAAAGGAAAGCTGTTGGCAAATAAAAAAATATTGAGAAGTCATCAACACTATAATTATGCAGAATTTTTTTTCTTCACTATGCCAATTATTATTGTTATCCAGATTGTATTAAGTGAAAAAATGAAAACAGATTTGGTCACCCAGTCTTCTAATCCAAATGAATTAGAGCAGATTTGTTTGGTTCTAGAATTAAGGGGTGTCATCTCTTTTTTTTCAAGTCCAATCCCCTTAGCTGTTAGCAAATCATTTAACAGCCATTTAAGTCCTAATCAGTTAACAGATGGTCTTAATGCACCACAAGTCACAGAACATTGCTAACAAACTTAATAGCTCATATCACAAAAAAAAAAAAAAAAAAAAAAAAAAAAAAAAAAAAAAAAAAAAAAAAAAAAAAAAAAAAAAAAAAGAGGAAAAATGAACTGCAATGTGCCAAACTAAGAGCTCAGGCATCACCTGTTTCAACAGTTTTTCAAGTTCTTCAGGCCCCCACAATTGCAGGATATTCATTAAGGTGTAAAATCCTGTTGATCCTGGAAAAAGAGCTTAACAATGAAATGCTCACACTGGCAGAGAAAGTTCAAAATATGTGACATTGAGAAAATGCATATAAAATCATTGTCGTTTTTTGTTTCTTTTAGTTTCCAGAGTTTAAATTTGGTCTATAACACGGATAGTATGCTTTAGTGTACATAAATATATACTTTGTTATTCACTTGTCCGGAGATAAAGGTATAAAAGAGCTGATACTAAAGAGAAATTCGGTTTCACACAGCAGCTTTCAGAATGTTTGCAATGGAAATTACAGCACTGATTCCAGACAGTGCATCCTCTTCTAAAGACAAAACTCTCTCATTTTCCCACATCTATCTTCTGGATGCACTATAAGAGTGCATTTCATTTTGTGGGGTGTAATTTTTTTTTTTTTTTGGGGGGTTATTTTTTTTTTTTTTTTTTTTTTTTAGTTTTTGTACCTTCTGTGTGAGCGCAAGAAGCAGACGTTACAGCTAACAGAAATGAAAATAGTATTTTGTGATTTTTCTGTGATTTCAGAATTTTATATCATCAGGGACAGTAGGCTTCCTAATTTGTTTTTAAATTTCCACAAACTGCAGAATATTTTTCAACTTTCCTACTACTGTAACACTCTGCCTTAAATAGTCGGTACGGCAGTATAGCTTCAAGCTTTAAAATATTGAAGAAACTTGAGGAACAGTTTTAGATTGTTTAATGCTGTGCCCTGGAGAGTGCTGTAGCCTTGCAATGCCAATAGAAATGATCTTTTGATTTTTCTGGACTTTCGATCAGGCCCTAAAAGTACAGTTTCAATCCCAACTAATTGGCTCAGATGAAAGGAGTTGGTGGTAACTTTTGCCCAAAGCACTGCACCCATATGCACTTCCACAAGGCCTGGATATTAGCACTGAAGTCCTGTGTCCCCTGGGGCTCTGGCCTTTCCCACCTCATTTTAGGCGGTCTGTCAGGTTTGACAGCACCAGCAAGCTCAAAACAATTAGGGATTTCTGACAAGAATGAGGAGAGATACTGAAGTTGTGGCTACAGGCAAGAGCTATTTTATTACTCCATAAATAGCCAAATTTTGGCACCTCCATCTGGAGCTGCCCCCCTCCCAAAGAGAAGGACTGGGATTTATCTGCTCAAAATCATGGAAACCTGTGTCAGAGCCACAAGCTGGAAGTAGGCTGTGTGTTTTGACTTACCCACATACTGGGATGTGCCTTCAATCACTATTTAAATTCCCTCTGAAACCAGAGAAAAACATAAGGAGCAATGACGGCACTATGTGAAAATCCTCAACCCAGACACATTCAGAGTGTTTCTTTGCTTCTCCAGAAGGTATGTATCACCCCCTGACAGTGTTGGAGCACGAATGCACAGACAACGCTCTCACTCCGACATATGGAGAAGACAAAACAGGTGCTTTCAGGGAGGAGTGAGTGTGTTGGTAGGATCAAGAAGCAGCTCCACCCTGCCAAGAGCCACAGAGATCCATGTTCAGGCACGAATGAAAGGAAGAATGAGGATGGAGCCACCTGGAGCTGTACAGAGGTTAAAAGAAGAAATACAAGTTGAAAAACGTAACCTCTCAGCTAGAAAGAATTTGGTAGCTGGGATTTAGGAAGAGATCTGCACTCAATTTTTATGCAAAGAATTTGGACAACCATTCGGAACAAACATTTGGAGTTTGCATTTAAAGTTAAATTGGGAGAGACAGCAAATAATAAGAAACAATGCAGACAGATAAAGAAGGTCTTAGAGCAAATATTTTAAATACCAACACAGCTAATAAATGCAAATGAAGTTCACTGCAGATAAGCACAGAATTATGAGTCTGAAAGCAAAGAATAAAAAGCAGGAACTATCTGCTTAGTGGCAATCAGCTGCACTGTAATGACCAAGTATGAGATCTGGGAAATTATTGTGAAAGAAATCCCTAAAGCTTTCAGCCCAGTGAGGAAATGATTGAAACAAACAAGATGATAGGCTTTATTAAACCACCAGAGTATAATGCTCAGTTTCCACAATCTGTGAAGGGTATGAGTGAAATGCACCAAAGAATAAGGATTAAAACCAAAAAAAGCAGTATTAACCTCATAGAGTAAGATTGATTTTTGCCCTTGGCTTTTGTCTGGAATCTGAATCTTCTCAATTGCTCTGCTCCTTTGTTACTATAATGTCCTCTTTTATTATTTCACTTCCTTTTATTATTTTTTAATCTGTCATATAAAACTTTACGAGAAACTTAGCCAAGAAAGGACAACATCTCCTTCACAATCACTGTAATCTATTGTTCAGGTCAGGCAGATTTTTAAAACATAAATCCAAATTCTACCTTGGATGCCTGCCTAGATTACCAGATGACCTCAGAATTACATGCAGGAACAAAATTAAAAGCAGTATTATTGCAGTAGGGTCTCAGCAGAGCCTGGCAAGGAAGAGGCAGGCTGGACAGAGAAGAACTTGCATTGACAAAGGTATGGTGTGGAAGTAATATCAGATCTTTATGCAGAGGAAATCACTCCAGCAAGTTGGTTTGCCTGGTCATATTTCACCACAGGTCCTTCAGCACTGGATGAGCAGCTCCTGGCAGCCACTCATATCTTCTGGTACAACCTTACGATTCTTCATGACCATCCCTCATCCTCATAGCTGACTCTAAGTACATGGCAGAACAAAAGCACGGCCATAATTTGGCAGCCTGAAGGCTGATTTAGCTCAAACCTGCCAAGGGGCTAAAACACAGCAAACACATAGCGGTATTTTCCCAGGACTTTTTCATGCCCCTAAATAAAAAGCTGTTGTTTGAAGACACCTAGAGCTGGAATTGCTGTCTTTGTAACTTGCTTCCACTTAGTTTGTCAGGTTAGCTTTTAAACCCATGGCAAGTTTTAGCAGCTGCCCAATCTTGTGGCAAGAAATTCCATATGTTCACTCAGAACAAGACCATTATTCTAGCTGAGGTCTATCTAGCAGTGAGCAGAACAGGAGACAAAGTTTTCTTGCTTTTTTATCGTTCCATATCCTGCCTCAATAGTGTTCAGCTTTTGGGCCACAAGAGCACTTCAATTTTTTCAGCAGAATTTGTTCCCAGACAGTTGCTCTTAATTGTGGTTTAGACAGCAGAAAACAACTGCAGTGAGCATGGACTCCTGCCTTTGCCATCACCATTTTTGTTTCCAGCCCGTTTCTGCAATTGCCAATACCACTTAACCTGTCTTTCACATCACTGCTATCCCCTCCTCTTTTAGTTTCAGCTTTAATAGGATATTTCTCACACATCAACTAGGACATTAATGCATTAACTTGTACCTGAAGAAGAATGCAGCCCTACAGATGCACTTCCTACAGCTCCAGGATCATTTCAGGCTATTTTCTGAGTATCCTACTGCTAAGCTTCCTGCTGTCCAACAGAAGCAATGAATTCAAAAGCTTGAACTTCAAATAACTGTTCTCCACCTTCCAAAACTTAATCAGGCTGTGCCTGAAACTGCAATGAAAAAGGAAAAGCAAAATGGCTTTAGACACTCCATTTTGATGACATTTTCAGTCCATAGCTTTCCTGCTCTGCTGAGCAACCAACCCTTTCCTTGGGCATCACCTCCTTCAGCAACTATGCCTGAGGAATGATTTCTTGCTGGTCCTAATGCCTCCTGCTAGCCAAGTCAATTCTTTTCATAAAGAATAACAAGCACCTAAAATGGCAGTGACACAGTGCTGATGTGATCAGGGTTCAAACTGCTGGGTACAGGTGCAGCTCCCCCACTGCCCACTGAGGTATTGAAAACGCCTCCTCTTGCCTATCCCTACAGATCGCTGTTTCCAGATGGATTCCTGCATAATTGTACATTCCAGGGAATATTGCTTCTCATTCTGTTCTAATCCTTCTATTTTGGTCAGCTCAGTGTACGAGAGCTTAAATCAAACGTTTTCAGGCTGTCACAAAGGTTAAAAAACCCATTTACCACAGAATGAGACTCTCACTTGCAGAAGATGTCAAGCTCCTCCAGACGCAGCAGGGCGCTTGTGTTTGTTAGGAGCTCTGAAAACAGCCACGCTGTGCAGCATAGTGCTTTCAAGGCGAGGGTACTGCACTCTGCTGGCACGACGCAGCCCAAAACCTGTGGGAGAGCTGCCAGAGCATTTCTAGAGGGCACCAAGCCTCCGTAAACAACTCTAGCACTTTGCCTAGGCTTTTCCAATATAGAGCTGCATTCTCCATCTTTTTGAGTCCTTGTCCAAAGGACAGAGAGATGCCACAGTAATTTCACATTCCCACCAAAGCACCCCAAGATCTGCTAAACATGCCTGGCTGGGGGCAGGCTGCAGCTCCGCAGTCCCACGGAGCAGGCCCAGAGGTGGAAGGTGAGGCTGATGGCCTGTGAGTGTTTGACATCCCATCCTCAGCGCCTCGCAAGCACAGCTCTGCCTTTGGGTCATCAACTTTGTGACTTGCTTTGCACAGGGAACGAAAAAAAAAAGGGAGAAAAGGACATAGTGAAACATAAGCATTTGAAAAATACACCTTTAATAGTCTCGCATGGGCAGAATCAGCTGAGCTCAAATGCAAAACTGCTTTTTGCCAAACTGCATGAAAGCATCATAAGATCTCATTTTATCTCTGTACTCTAGATTTATTGTAGTGATGCTCTCTCATACTTCCACTCCAAAAAGCACTCCCATTATAAACCTCCTCCCTTTTTCGAAGATTTTAACTCATTTCCATATGTGCATGATGCTGTAGCTTGGCATACAAAGTCCTTAGTCCAGATGTGATTTTTTTTAAAGAGGCGAAAATGACTTCTGCAGTTTTTGATTTACAGACACATAAAAACTGTAAGATTTACACTTTAAAGAGCTAGGAAGAGTATCTGAAAAACAGAACTGATTGAAACCAGGGGGGAAATGAGCTATCCTGGATTTTAATCCTGGAATCATCTACTTGAAAGGCAAAATGTTTTTTCTCAGACCTCATCTTCTAGGCATCTTCTCTTTTTAAATATAGTAAAGACTAAATGGATTCCAGCTGCAATAAAAATGCTGGGGGGGTAATATAGTAGGAACAAATGATTTTTCCTGTAATATGTGGTATGACGGAACAATTTTGGTATTTGCAGTTATGACTCAAGGAGTTGCAAAGCATGTCCAAAATAACAGATATCCCATCACCAGATGACAGCAAAACAGGATGCTGGCAAAGATGGCACTTTATGCAAAAGATAACAGCTTCTGAGAAGCAAAGAATTCTGTGGGATGTCATGGTGGCCGATCCCTTAGAAATACAGTTGATAACAAACTGTCCATACACCCACACACTGAGATTTCTGCCTGTGGGCTGAGCCCAATGTAGTGTCCCAGGGAGCCCATGTAAAGCCAGCTCAGTTCATTAGTGAGAAGCAAAATCTGCTATACTCCAGTACTCAAGCCACTCCAAAGGGGCTGTAGGGACCATCAAGCAAAGCAGTATCCACCTTTGCTTTCCAACATTATTGCCTGCATACATCCCTAACTATTTAAAGCAACAGACATACAAGTGGGAACAATGGAAGACCCTTTGCATGTGTTTAGCCTCTGTGTACTTTGAAAAATATCTCAAGCACCGAGCTGCCAGGGCTGTCTAACACCCAGTGTCACATCCTCTGAATCCCTCTTTTCTCTGTCTGTCACCACAGCACGTGGATTGAAACATTTTTCCATCTATTTCAAGAGCCAGACCAAGAACTGGATATTTTACCAAAGCTACATGTTGTAAAATTGCTGCCATAGACTTTGCCTCATGCTCAGAGGTGATCCAAACAAGGAGAAGTAGGTCCTTCACACTTAGACAAGTTCAAAAGTTGGATTACTGAAGGTATTTCAGTAGCAAACCAAAATTGGTCAAGACTCTGTTTATGGTCTTATTAATGGTTTCTTGTAAGTTGAGTAATAGAAGAGATAAAATAATGACTGCTTCATTGTTTTTTTGATAGATTGCCTGAAAGACCTGACATATTTTAAAAGGAGGCTGTAATTGAACATTTCAGATGTCCCCTGGCATTATTTTAGTATAGATCCTAGCAGACTTTTAGCTTATCAAGACATAAAAGAAGTGTACAAGGTGATGGAAGAACAGAGTGACATCACAGTTTTCTTTTTAAGGGGATTCATAAACCGGCAGTTTGGTAACCGTTGACTTTAATGTTTTAGTATAAGCTTCAGAGTATTCCATATGAAGCTTCCCCAATCTGCTTTGCCACGAGCAAGGAACATGGAAACAGGACATAAACAAAGGCACAGCTTTTGACAATCCATGAAAACAGTAGCTAACAGTGCATTAAAACATACAGATTGCATTTGCCTTTACGTTCTGGTTACACTTTCAATTTTCATGTAAATGCCTTTTAGATGCAGCATTCTCGCTACCTGCATCCTGCAGCTGTGAAGGTTTCATTTTTCTCTCTTGACAGTGATTAAAATGATCTCTCAATGTATGCCTTAATAGCAGAAAATGAGATTTAAGCGGTATTTTGTTTAATACAATTCTAAAAAAGAAAATGAAGGGCAAAAGGATAGTCTTTATTTTGCATTTTGCTTTTCAAAAAATAAAAATTGAGCTCCTTGGAAACAGAATAATTTAAACGTAAGTTAGGGGACTCAGTATCTTCTGCTGCCCTTGCTCCCCTGAACATGCTCATTTGTGAGCAGGAGCTTTTTCCAGAGCATTGGAATCCTGCAGTATTATGAGTCCAGAGCATTTACTTTCACTCGTAAACTGCCACCGTTGAAAACATCCAAATATGTTCCTATATTCTCTTTCATCAAAACCAGTTCTATAAAAGCGGAATACAGGTTTAAAGAAGGCTTCAAATAGTGCACTGCTATGACTGTGTAAAGCACTGTCTGTATGAGGCATGCGACACTGACGTTGGCACTGAGCTGGAGAGACCTGCAATGCAGTAAATGTTTGATACAAAATGAAAGGCTAGGAAGGTATTCATTTCCCTTGCATGTACTCAAAGCATTTCATATTTCAACATACTTACAAACATGCCCTTGTTTCAGGCTTTTAGAAAAAACAAGCGCAGTTTACTACTAAATGACTACTACCTGCAAGTGGCAATTCCAGCCAGCAGCCTGTAATTTGTCAGGGACAGATAACAGAACACTGTTATATTGCACCTGCTTAATCCAAGCGCCGTTTATCTCGTGTGCATGTCAGCATAGCCCAGAGATGTAAGCAGTAACAAATCTCATGGCATATGTGCGCACGCTGTTGTCTTGTTCATCAGATTGTATTGTATTTTTTTAAAGCCCCATATGCAATGTTCTTCCAAGATTTGCTGACTATAGAACGTACCTTTGAACTCTGGGACAGCTGAAACTTAATGGAAGCCTCAACTCTCATTCAGCTGTTTTGAGAGGGGTAATGAGAGAGGGAAGACATTTTTCTAAACAAATGAGTTTTCATATTGGAAATAGTCTACTTTATGTTTTAATGTGTCATGGCAGAACGTTAAAGTGTGCTGTGCAGGCTTTTAAAAGAGAGAATATTGCCATTTGTGGTTAGTCACCATCCATAGCCCATTATTTGAAGGAAAATATTATCCACTAATGGCAGCACATGGGAAATTGCTCCCTTGATAGAAATGGTTTACAGCAAGTAGGAAACAACTTCGGAATGGAGATTGGCTAATAGCTTTACCTTGTCTTTGCAACTTTTTATATTCTTCTTTGCCTTTACTGCAAAGTTGACTCCTTAATAGGAAAAAGGCTTTATCAGAGAGTATTAGTTATTCATACAGCTTCTGTGAGCACCGGAAATAAATCATTATAAGTTGAAAATATTTCTCAAAGACCATGAAATGCACCGTTTTTAAATTACTCCATTAGGTATGATTAGTTTATTTATTTTCAGCTTTAGCTTTCTCAGTTTGTATCTCGTTTACTCGTCCTAAGGATCTAACTTGTAATTTGTCTTATCAAAATCACTGGCCCATTCTAAGCTTCAGTTATGGCAAAATAACTGTTAATGACAAAATTTATTGTTAGTAAATGAGGTAAATGCAGGGTGCCCAGACTTCTGCATTAGCAGGAAAATATATATAATGGCATGGATCTGACATTAAACCTGGATGCTGCATATTCCATTCCATCAGCAGAAAATGCAAAATGCAAAGGTTTAAGAGGCTATTTTTCAAAGTAAGATTTAACTGTGTGATTCTCTTACACACCACAGAAAATGCATTAGTACCTTTTTCCATATTGTCTTTCATCTGACCTGTTCAAACAGCTTTTAAGGTACTAAGGTAGTAACCAAAAATAGTTAACGAGCTATTAAACAAGATTTCTTTCTCTGTTCTTATCCATTCGAGTTTCTGTTCTCTACATGGCCAGAATCCAACAGTGCTGGGGATTTTTATCCCTGTGGCAGCCACAGGAATCTGTCCAAAGGAGTGCTGCCCCTAGCCAATTGTTTTGAACTAATTCACATAATGAACTTCACAATGTGTTGATATTTGCAGAGAGCGAAACCATTTGTGATTTCCAGCCCCAATCTTTTTCCTCAAGACTTTGTTGAGGCTGGAGAACAAATCATAGGCAAAAGCACCTGCTAGCTGGTAATGCTGCGAATCTCTGCCTTCTTTCTGTGGGAGAGCAAACAGTCAATACTGAAAGTGGAGGTCAAGAGAGACACATCCATGCAAGCAGAACTCAAGGGAGCTGATGTACAAATCTGAGCAAGTAGCAAGATTTTTGTCTTTCTGGGTGCTCCAAGGAAAAAATTCTTGTTATTCACCCACTAAAATTATACGATATGCTTAACTCACTGTCATTCAGTTCATGGTCATTTAGATTAGGACATCCATCAGTTTGGGCAGGGATATATTGTCCTTGGGAACCTGAGTCACCAGTTCGTGTTCCAGCTGAGTATCCTCTAGCTTGACTGTTCAGAAGAAAAGTTTTCAGATTCAAGCCTTATAAACACGTGACCATCTTCATACATATTTAAGTTGACATATATTCTACCAGATGTCTGCCCAGCTAACTCATATGTTACCCAACAGTGCAAACAATATCAGAGCTTGTCTCTTTTAGCTTGGGATAGTGAAAAAAAAACATGCTAACTCATTTAAGCATCCCTCCTGGAGGAGCACATGTAGGTGCAACCCTCTTCCTGCACCATAAGCCCATTCCTCCAAAGGCAGTGCTTGTAGTCAGCTGAAGGCTGAACCTAAACAATCTGCTCTGCAGCAGGATGGACAAGTTAATATCCCGCCAGTGACAGGAACAGCAAGATGCTGAACCCTCCCAATAAATTCTCCCCACCTAGTAGGAACAGGCTGTTAGCTGTCTGCATAAGTTATCCCCACAATCTGTAAAATAAGGAGATTCTACCTGTCCAGCCTTCCCACTCTGAATATATTGTAACAGTAGGACATAATTCAGTTGGTGGAGATTAAAACCGTAATTCAGATGCCCAAGTACTTTACAGGTGAATTAAACCTGCGCTTGAATTTTGTCTGTTAAGCATTTCAGCTGAAAGGGAATGAGGAAGTTGCATAATTTATCATTTAATGTTTTCAATAGACCTCACTAACAAACTCAAAAGCAAACAGTTTGCATGAGATACATATGTAGACAGGAGTTATAAAAAAGGCTGTGCCAAAAGGTTTTACGGTGATTCAGATGCAATAAGAAGACTGTTTTATAAACCTGGTTCCTGTGTGGTGGCTTATTTAAAGACTAAAGAATACTTTGCTAATTATTCATTAACACAAATGTGTACAGGACAAATTCAGGTCATTAAATGACTGCGGAGAGCACGTCTCATGCAAACTTCCAAATTTTGGTCCTACCCTCTCTTCACAATATGACATTTGCCTATTTCCTTGGTGAAGGTTAGTTTCTTTAACATTCCTCACAAAAGATTCCTCACAAAAAGTAACACACTCCTTCATACTTTTCTTTGGAACATCTTCCTAGCGAGGTACCTGTCCTGTTAGTTCTCATTTTCAATTTGCTAGAAGTCTGCTTGCTTTCTAGCACCGCATTGGGTTCCACCGAAGGCTGTGCAATATAATGAAGAGTTCGCAATTTTTCTTTTGAGATGATGCTTAAAAATACTAAAATCACAATACCTGGATACTGTCACCACCCAGAACATACACAGTCATTTCAGCCATTAGAAGTTAGGTACTAATAAGCCAGAGCATTCCCACCTACTTTTTGCAGTGGTACAGGTATCATTCCTTGCTCAGATGTGATTACTCTTTCACAGTGCTGAGCCCTTTCAGGAGGCAGAGCCAATATACGTACCAGCTCAATGCACTGTGCTTATACAGAACCAAGCATGTATTTGGTTTCACAATGCCATGCAACAATAATAGTAGTTTTTTTCTGTTATTTGACCCAGGCACTCTTGATTATAAAAGACTCCAATTTATAACCCAAGACCCTGAGAAGGTCTTTGATTCCAGGGACAAAAGGCAGAAGCTGATATCATCACAGCTGAATTATTGGGTTGCTTCAGCTCTTTCTCTATCATCAGGCATGTAACTTGATACATCAGATATTGCCAGCAGGCTTGTAGGAGACTAGCTTGCTCAATGCCTAGAGACAGGCCAGTTGTTTGAGAGGAAAGGAAAGCAGCAATCGTAACCCCGAGGGCTCACTTCTGTATAGGGCCATTAGATGACTGGGAAGCAGCAGGGAATCAGCTACAAAATTCTGTAGACTCAAGTTCAATCGAGGGACCCTGTGGGATACCAGTGGTTTCTTACAGAACTGATCATCAGATGGGATGGGAAAAATGCACGGATAATTGATTGAAGCAACATTTATGCCCAAATAACCTTCCAGTTCTCTACTACTACTTAAAGGAAATATCAAAGGAGCAATAGAGCTACCAATAATGATTATATCACTTTTCATCCCATAAGATCTTTGGATGCTTTTCATACTGCAGGATTTCTCATGCACTGCTGAACAACAACTATTTTGTAGCACTATACAATAGCTGTTAAGAATGAAATGAAGAATAAACTTCTCCTATTGATCCAGCAATAGGAATCTTCAATAGACAGAATGTAATTGCCTGAGCTAACATAGAGGAAAGTCGCAAAATGGCAGTAACTATGAGTATGAAAACACCAACTAAGTTAGCAAAGTTAGCCTTGAAACAGCCAAAAAATCTCTGGGAAAAGTTAGATGATATGTGCAACTAACAGCAGAGCTTTAGCATCACATCAGGAAGCAAGGGAAAAATGAACATGAGCTCTGCCCAACTATCCAACTCTCCTCCTCCCTCAGATACAGCATCCTTTCCAGCTGAAACCGTCAGTCTCCATTCTTCTCATAGTACTAAATGGTAACTGTATATGCAAATATAATTAACTTGGCCCAGGTGAAGGTGAAGACCATCTTCCATTGGTGTGGTGGAGGGGGTGGTAGTAACTAGAGTCCCTAACAGCTTCCATTGTTCAACTATCAAAATCCATCAACCTCCAAAGAAAAATAAATCAGTCATCTAGAAAATTACATTTTGAGAGACTTGTTGGACTGCCTGCTGCAAGGAATATTACTCCTTGGTAGTTAGCTAGTATTTTCCACAGCTTGCAGTAAGTCTAGATCAGCAGAGTCAAACTGAAAAAAAAAAGCTTTCATCTCTTGTTTGTCATGAAACTGGTTGTGTCTCAGGTATGTTTAATCCATATTTTATAGACTTTGTAATATTCTGCAAACATTCTACTACATGTTAGTTGTTGTGCTGTGGTATGATGCATTTAAACGACTTGATGACTTCATTGATTTAAATTGTCTCTGGATAAGACCCAGGCTTGCATACTTGCCTAGTCTCATACTTGCCAAAACACAATTTAAAAACCATTAAGCACTCTGAGGAGGGGATTATCATTAAGAGACTATTTTAATTCAATACCATTTAAGCTTAAAGTAAAAGCTAATAACAGCAGTCAATGCTTAAAAGAATGTCTATAGTGCTTTGAAGATGCGAAGTGTTCTTTAGTATTTATACAGAAAAGAAAGCTGACTTTGAGTAACCAGTATCTCTTTCTAGGGGAGAGAGACAGAACAAAGCAAGCTACTACGTGTCAGTCTGTAAATAAATAGCTTTTGTGTTACTTGAAAAGGCTCAGACAGATAACAAGATTGACATCTGAACCAGAAGATTTCAAGTGCTTTGGTGCTATTAGGTAGTAATGTATTTCTCTGAATGCTTTCATGGAAATAGCCATTTTCATCAGACAAGTAAAGAGGTAAAAATCAGGTCTCAGCAAGACAGCTTTTCAAGAGCTTGCCAGATTACAGCAAAGGACACAAAATTAATTATGTTTTTGATGAAATTAACTTGGGTAAACTATAAACTAACTGTTCTAGCTTCATTTTTTCTTCTTAATTATACTCAGAGTTACTGGGCTTTCGTGATCAGAGGTGGATAAATCACACAGGTGAACAGTTCTTTCATGCAACAGTTAAATTCGTAAATGTGTTGATTCATTTCCACCCTAGAGAGAGTAGGTCGCTGGGAGCTCAGCATGGTAGAGGCAAACCAGCCTGAGTTGTATCACCTGTGTGAAGCTGCTGCACCTAAAACAAATGTTATTCCAGCACATATTAAGAAGGGTTTTTCAAGAAAGCCTGAGGCTGCTGCCTTAATGAAGCATATGTCCAGGACCCTTGCTTCAGTGCTTTGCCTTCAACACAGAGAGACTGAGCAGCGAGAGTGTGCCTAGCTGTATCCATGAAAAGAGAGACGACTCAGGCAAGCAACCCTCACTCGGGTTGCAGGGCTCAGAATCTGCAGTAGTAATGATGTGTGTGCTGAAATACCCCAGGACAAAAAAGGGATAGCCCATTAGCATCATCAAGAAAATATTGATTAGTTTTACAGAGAACTCTCTACCTTTGTGTGGTCTCTGAGTGCCAAATCTGTGATCGACTTCAATTTGACTTCCTGGTGTAAAGCATATGTATTCAGATACAGTCACCTTCTCTGAGGCCCTTCTTTTGGCTTTGGTGTTTGGCAAGGATACGAATGCAGAGCTACTTCCCTATCCGGGCTGAAGGTGGGTGGGCGTGAGGCTGAGGCAGAGCAAGGATGCTACATGACTCAATGTGTGAAATGCTCTACCGCTTCTCATGCCTCAAGTTGTTTTCTGGCAGCACCCATATGTCCAAAAACACAGATTGAAGCTAATTTTGATTAACCTCAAACAGTTATCTTCTTCCAGACTCAGCTATGCCAGACAAATGGGCAACCACCATAGCTCCCGATCAGCTTTTTGCCTTGTTGGAGGTCAATCGGTAATCGGTAAATGGCGCAAACTGCTCAAGCACCTTTATCTTGTTTCAAGCCAAGACATCTAAATTAGATCACACACCACAGGTGTTTTTCCTGACGTGAGTGAGAGGGATATCTTGCACAAATGTCCCCATAGTTTGATCAGCCTGGAAAGTAACCTATTCCACCAGCTCAGCTAAAAGATACCTATACACTGCCTACACCGCTCATTTCTTATATCATCAGCTGTTTGTTTTAGTGGAAAGATCCTCCAGGTCTCAAGCACACGGTGCCACAGGACAATTTGTACAATGGGTTTCCACCTCATCTGTATAGTTCTCAAGTTTCACTGCATTTTGGGAGTGCAGTAGAAATCTTCAGCTAAAGAGGAAGAGGGGAAGCATCAACAAGATGATGCCTCTCTGACAGAGTCTTTCTGAAGCCAGCATAAATAGCCAAATACAGAGGGACCTCAGGACATCAGAAAAGATGCTGCTACGTAGCTTTCAGTTCTGCTGAGAAGTGTGTACTCTGTGTTGGGAAGGAAGCAGATCCCCTGTGTCGTGCACTAGCCCCTGTTTTGTGGACTGTGCGAGTCAGATACAGATCTGCCCTTGGCTCCATGGGCGCCTGGATGCCTACAGTAGATGCTATCTGAAGTCACGTTTGCTTTCAGGTGTGTGTTTGCTCAGGGTGACTTTCAGTAGGTAAGTGCTATGAAAAATCCTCTTACCTGTGCTAACAGCAAGTGCCTTTCTGGATCATGAAATGAAATCAGGATAAGTAAAATGACATTGAAATTGAACAGAAAATGATAGTAATGAATCAACAGGAAAACAAACAGTACTTCTGCAATTACATGTGCTACACAGAAAGCTCTCTGTCAACAACAACTGACCTCTTCAAGTTGTCATGCATATCTGATTGTGCAATTCACCATCTATAGCACTAAAGGGAGACAGTTGTCAAGCATCATTTCTTTATTATTATCATTTTCCATAGATTCAAATGCTCTTTGAAGTGATCAGAGATTAATAAATAGAAACAATTGTCTGATCCATCACTCTGCAAAGATTAACACAGTAGTGTCCTTGGAAAAACCTTGCCATGCAATGTTAACTGGAGTGCAGTAGTAAGGAAGGTGCAAGACTCATGAAAGTTGAGACTGTTTTAATTTATCTCAGAAAAGAATGTGAAACCAACAAAAATTGACAAAGTATTTAACAAAAACAAGAAGCAAAAATGGTAGAGCAGGCTCCAATTTTTCTTTTGATACCTTCCTGCTGTTACCACTGTTTGTCTCAGTGGCCATGCCCAAAACACTTCCATGAGCTGGGAAGTAAGGTTAAATAACATGCCCAAGTTTATTTGAAGTCTGCTGCAGAGAGGGAAAAAAAAAATGGAAAAGAAAACCCCTCAACTTGATCATCAAAATCCCAGGCTAGCCGCCCAAGCACTGGAGCATCCTTCCTCTGCCACGTATTTATCAGACCACTTCACGATTCATTGCCTTTCCAAATAGCTTTTCACTGAGGAACAGTGAGTTGCAAAAGGCTTTGTAGATTGAGCTAGAAAGGTCTTCAGAAGGTGAGCCAGGAAGGGTTTCAGATACAGAAAGCAAAATACTGTCTTCAAAGAGGGCAGAGAAGCAGGTCCACATCAATTCAGTGATGCGGCAAAACTGATATGCTGAACATTTAGCCTCAAATGTGAACTGAGGAACCTCCATCACCCCCCTCATATCCCCTGCAGCCTATTCCTTAGGTGCCATTTGAAAATTTTTTAGCTCTTTCATCTCTCACAACAGCTTCTCAGAGCTCTTCCACACTACCAGGACAGACTGCTGTAAAAATGTAATTATGTCAGTTACAGATGTGACTTTGGATCAATTACCAGCATAATGCTTTATGTAGACACCAACTGCATCGTGGTAGTATCGTATATCAATATTATTTCTTTTCCTCCCTATCCAATTAGACAGCCTGCCTTTCTGACCCTGTGAGCAGCTTACAAAACACCTGTGACCAAGAGCCATAAAAACAGGTAAGTCAGAAAGCCAAGAAGAAAGGAGGGGGCCAGTGACATAAATCACAGAATCACAGAATGGATGAGGTGTGAAGGGACCTGTGAGTCCATCTGATCCAACCCCAGCCCAAGTAGGGACACCCAGAGCAGGGTGCCCAGGCTCACATCCAGGTGGCTTTTGAAGATCCCCAAGGAGGAGACCTCGCAACTCTCTGGACAGCCTGCGCCAGTGCTCCATCACCTATATAGTACTGAAGTGCTTCCTGGTGTTCAGAGGGAACCTCCTGTGTTCCAGCTTGGGCCCACTGCCTGGCTATGTGCTCTTTACACCTTCTCATCATATCTCACACATTGATGAGATCCCCCCTGAGCCTCCTCTCCTCCAGGCTGAGCAGTCCCAGCTCTCTCAGCTTTTCCTCACAGCAGAGGTGCACCAGTCCCTTCAGCATCTTGGTGGCCCTCTGTTGGGTTCTCTTCAGCATGTCCAGGTCTCTCTTGTACTGGGGGGTCTAGCACTGGACACAGTGTTCCAGGTGCAGCCTCAGCAAGGCTGAGCAGAGGGGAAATGAAAGCCTTGTGGCTATCAGCTGCCCAGACCTTACTGCTCCACCATGGGCTGGGACTTGGCAAAATACCCAGCTGGACTCACAGGCACCCCAGAAATATTCAACTGAGCATCATCTAGCGACAGGGTCCTGCAAGGAGGACTCACACTGCCCAACAGCCTGCTCTAATGCAGCCTGGCTGATGCTGTCTTCACAGTGGTGTTTCATGGGTCTGCCCTAACTTGGAGGAGGGACGCTTGTGTCTCTAACATTATCTTAGCAGTAAGAGCATAATAACTTTTGCATTTAGGTAAGATTTCATTTCACTTATCTGACAGAGGATAAAAAAAAAAAAAAAACACGTCCAGGACAAAATCTTCACAACCAGATTTGACAAAAATCCACTTACAGCTCAGCTGCCAAGGACAACCAGCCTCTCTGTCTGGCATTGACAGCGGTCTTCTGCTTGGCAGAACATCAACGCCAGCACCACAGGGCTCAGGGCTGCAGGGAGGGGGAAGGCAGATTTAAACAAGTCTCATCAATACTGCCTTAGTGTGCAAAGTGCAAGGGGTTATTGGTCTCAGGAGCTTCCAACAATACTTTCAGGTTTTTTATTTCTGAAATCCTGCTAAACTGTGAGATTTCAGATTCACTGAAAGTTTTCTCTGGCCTGATCGTATAAAATACGATTGAGGGATAAACAGACCTGGACACTTCACCAGAATATCTGTTTTCAAACAGCATATCCAGCGGTGTTCAGAAAGCAATGCCACATGAAGTGCTCCTCTGCATTTTGCTTCAAGCTCTCAATAGCCAGCCAGCATTTTTCAAAAACAAGACAGAGTGTCTGTAAAAAGACAGAGACTAAAAAGTGCTGCCAGTTTAGGGTCTTGAAGTCTGGTTACTGCTGTGCCAGAGGAAGAAGGCCGCAAGCAAGGGGTGTAGCACCGCCAGAAGAATGAGTTCAAACAACCACCCGGGTGCTTTTTTCATCCTGCCCACTCACCTCGGCCTGCCCTGGGGAGGGAGGGAAGGTGCCTGGCGCAATTGTTCCATCGTTCTGAAAAGCTACTGCACAGAACAAAAGTTTAAAGTTCTCCTAGTTTTGGGGAACTGCTACTGACCTCTCTCACTCAGTTGATAAAGGCTTAGGGGGTTGTTTTTTCTTTTAAACTCTGAGATATTACTCCCCATGATAAACTTCAGTCTCTGACAGAAATTGGCTGCTAAGACACAGGCCACTTCTTCTTTACTTACTATCAACATTAGAAGAAGTTTAATTTTAAAAATCACTTGATAGAAAAGTGCTTTTGTTTTTAATGTCAAAATATTTTAATCTAGAATTTTCTTTAAAGCAATTGGCTTGAGTTCTTAAATACAAGAGAATGAAACTCAACATAATGAAGCATTTAGTTTCTAATTACCATTAGCACAATGCTTACCTGGATTGTGTTTTGACTATCTCCAAAGCATGCCAGGGTTAGGGAAGCATCAGACACAGCTGATGATTTTTCTGGGACTGGCTGAGAGATGAAACCATTAGAAACTGGGCTGCCTGCAAGGCACAGGTGCCACTGTCCCGCCATGTCACAGGTTCACTGCCATACGCTGAGAGCAGAGCTCCAGCTTTCTCCCAAGGGCATGGAGTAATTTTACACAACTGACAGAAAAACATATAAGCTTCTGTGAAAATTGCAAGTGTAGAGAAAATGTTTACTGTGACTATACCTGGATATCATATACTGAAAGTGTTATACCCTGTTATAGAATTAAAAAAGAAAAAAAAATTCAGAGATAAGAGCCATCAGCTTCTAAATACATGCCTCTTAAAAGAATCTCTTAGAAGCTGAGGAGGTATTCATGGGTATTCTTATCAAGAAATGAACTATTTTAAACTCTCAGCCACTATTAAGAGGCATCATAATTTGATGCCATTTTTTTCTAATCAGGATTCTTAGAGAGAGTTTGGGGGTTTGTAAATTTACTTGCACCATAATCCTGAGCTCTTTCTCATATTTCTTCTCTATCTCAGGATCGGTTTTACCAATTTATTTTGACAAAAAACAAATACATTCACGCCCAGAGGTTAAACACACACATACTCCCAAGGAATTTCAATCTTGTTTATCACAAATGCATCTTTCATTTCTGCTCTTTCTATTCCACAGCAGCAATCACACAAGCCTTTGCTTATTCATTTGCATCCAATCCTGTCTCCCTTTAAAAAAGATGAAAAATATAGTGCCACTTAGGTACACCATATTTAATTATTACCTGACAGTTCTTACAGGTCCTTTTTGCTTTTGGAGCTATAAAGTTTTTGCTTTCCACCATTAGCAAGCAGGAAGGTTGGGCAGCTATTTTTCCTGATCCCCACCCACCTATACCACCTGGATCTCTAAGCACTTCTGCAGAACAAGGTATCATTTCCAATGATCATCTGTACCTTATTTTCATAGACAGTGTGGCTTGACACACAGCGTCAAAGCAGCATTGCATTCTGATCAGTGGTGCATTAAGTACAGTGCCAAAGGACAGTGGAAGATTTCTCATATAAATCATCAAGGTGGAGTGCAATCACTGTAAAAAGTGCATAAAACCAAAATGAAGGAAAAAAAGTGTACTGCAGCTTTTCCATTCAGTTTCGTAATCTGTTTTGTCTTACATATGCCTTTCAGTTTGTCAAAAAAATGTGGAATTTGGAGTTAAACTGTGGGAAATCTAAAGGGAGTCCCAAGCGGTGCTAAGCAGGCATTTGTCTGAGCATGTACCCTGCCTAAAACCAGGGTCTTTGAAAAAGCTGTGTGGATAGGAAGGCAATTAAATTAAAAACACAAAAGACAACAGAACTGCATTTTCAAATCAAACATTTCAGACTTCCTTGTGTTCAGAACATATCTCATGTCACTATCCCAACCTGTAAGAAAATACAGTCAAAACAATAATCTCAAGCTCTTTCTCATGGGATGGAATAGTTAGACGTTCCCTAGAGCACTTACATACACTTTAAGGTGTTGCTGGGTGTGTTGTTGAGCCCTTCATGGTCACTCTGCGGTTGAAAGTAATGTTAGAACTACATAAGGAATTTACCGCTTCTGCGTGACTGTTCAATAACAGCATGGCCTGCTGGTCTATGGACAACATCCTTCTGATAAGGACTTGCTTTGATAGAGCTAATAGCTGTGGTTGGCTTGGTCAACTGTGCCTTAACATTAAAAAATATTTCTTCAAAAGTTACAGAAAAAGCTACAAAGTCTTGCATAACCTCAGTGATCTGCAGTGCTATCTGAATTTCCTTGAATTGCTCTGAGAAAATTAATCTTCATTAAATATAAATTCAGACTAGAATTGAAAACAAATTGAAGTAGCTCTTGAAAGACAGATGTAGTTCTTTATCAGGAACCACCTGCAATTAGCAGTCCACTGGACAAGTATAAAAATCAGAGTGCCCAGCATGAACTAAAATGGGGTTACCTTCATTTTCTAGTCCCTCAAGTGTACTTGAACATGCATTTTCCCTTATTTTCTAGAATTTTTTAAATCACTTGCTGCAGAGTATCATTTAAAAGTCAGAATAGTGTGCTTTCTAACTTGCTGAGTTGTAGGGAGTCATTGCTAGAGGTTCATTTCTGCATTCCTAGTACCCTAAACAATAGCTTTCATTTATGGCCTTGTTATCTTTTATGTGTTAGTATCTCTCAAAGTGACATTTTGCCAGGTGTTCCTGTGTCTGAGATGCAGCAACAGTACTCACACCTTCTGAACCACACCTGTTAGGGAAACCCTCCTTGGGTTATTGACATGTCCTCTAACATAGTTCTGCTCTACATTTTCCTTGCAAATTTTAGAATTAAGTGTTTTAGAGGGGTTTTCAAAGCAGAGCAGCACAGTTTCTCATATATTTTCCTTTACTTTCTGAGGCGCGCACTTGCATTAGCAAGTTATACTCATGTTTTACTGCTCATAGATTGAATTACATTTATCACTTTGCAAGCGGAAGCAGCGCAACTGCCCTTTTACATGTGAAACATGTAATTCATTGATTTCTGGAGCTGTAACCACAGCTTTACATTTATCATATGTCACTTCTAGTTTACTTAGTGGTCCCCTCTGCAGGACAAAGTAGTTTAAAACATTGCTATTAAAGAGAAAAAGAGAAACATTTCACATACAATTGTAACATTCATCAACTGTTCTTTACAAAGTGATGTAGCACTATTTATCAACTACCAGTTTCCAATCTCTCTAGCAATAACTTTCTTATTCTTATAGAATCCTCAAAGATCTAAGCGAAGAAGACAAAAAGAATAGTTCAAACATGACCCACATAGACCTACTACTTGTAGTGAAGTAAAATCCCTTTTCTACCATAGGAAGAAGCAATTATTGATCCCTGAACTTCGTGTCTGAAGGTTCAGATCCGCCTCATGACCCTTGAGGAATTTACTTTGCCCTCAGAATTAAGAACTTCACTCCCAATTCTTCATACCTCCATTTGAGTGAACAAATCCTCATTGAGGCCTCCTGTTTCAGAATCCTCTGAATCCCTTGAGCACTTGGCTTTGTGTTAGCAGACCCTGTTCCAGGGGACTGTCTGATGAGGTGGAGATATTACAAGCCCGAATAAAACTCACCACCTGCCATTTGATTTGCAGATTAAATAAAATGAAGATAAGTGCCATGAACCTCACTAACTCAACCATTTAGCTTAGTATCTGAAAATATGCAATTGCATATTTTGCAACGTTGCATCATTTCAAAGCTCTTCCTCTCAGTTACCTCCCTTTTTAATATGTGGCTGTGATCAGCATGAAGGCTCTGACAACTGGTTAAGCATGCAGGACCAGAATTTCTGGCTCCTGGTCAAGCAGGCCTACTCTTGCCCAGGAAGTCAGCAGATTTTTTTTCCTTCCTTCCCTATTGGAGCATGCTTGATTGAGTCCTTGGGGAAAAAGTGAGGGGGAAAAAAAAAAAAAAAAGGTGAAATGAAAATGTGTTGTATATCCCTTCCAAATCCTGGATGGACAGTGGGAGAGAGGCTGCACAAAGACATCCAGGATAATCTACAAAACATCCAGTGAGCTTGTCTCATCTCTCCAGATCTTAGGGAACAAAGTGTTTTTCAGCAGGAAGAGCAACAAAAGCGATGGTTTTACTTGCTTCCAGACCCAGAGGTAAAGTAACTGCCTGCCTGACACAGATGCAGTAATGCAGTCACCCACTCACACCTGCTCAAGGATCTTCTCTTAGTCCTTTACACTGGCAAGGATGTCTCTTGTCAGAAGAACAGCTTGTCTTGGGGTAGAAAGGATGTGGAGGAGAGGGTGGGAACTGTCAATGCACCTTCTTTCTTTAACTGAAATACATTTTCAGATGGTTGAGGGGAAAAGCAGAATTTGTTCTGTCAGATGACTGCAGGGACAAGTCAACTGCAAGAACCAGCAAACTTAAAACTCTTATTGAAAATATGCTCTCCAAGGCAAATAAAAGCAGATTGGTTTAAACAAAATGATCTCTTCTCATGACACTTAACCTTGAAGACTGTTTCTTTCTACTAGAGACACTTTCACGTCATCACTACATAAATAGAAAAATCACAGTCTCCTTAATCACAAAATGAATGAAGTCCTATTTACTTGTTGCTCTGTATGTGTGAAAATTCTAATTTTGGTTAGCATCAAAGAAGTCTAAAATGAAAGGCTGTAAAATAAAGTCTCTCCAAAAAGTATTGGTTTCCAGTATTGTATAAAAATGTGTTATGTAAGAATAAACCATGTAATGATCTATTTTATCTGTTCAGGAGAAAAATTTTTTGTCGAAAACAAGGCATAGGATTAGATAACCTCCAAGAACTGCCTTTTCCACCTTCTACAAAGTGGGCCAGAATGAACACAAAGCAAGATCTTTCCAATGTTTCTTGTTAAGAAAACATTATCATTTCCACCCAGCAATTAGGACAGTCACTTGAAAAGCAGGAGATCCACATTTGAGCTCTTCTGTCAGTTAAGCAAAGCTTCAGTTTGTCTTTCTCAAATTCTAGAACTGGAAAGGACCTTGAGAGGCCATAGGGCCTGACCATTTCAAACAGTCCTGCTGGATCATGGCCACATTGAGTCAAGCTATGAGCAGCTCCAAGAATGGAGGCATCACAACATCTCTGGGCAACTTGTTCCAGTGTTTGACCGTCGTTGTGGTGGAAAAAAAAATCTTAATATCTACTTTGAATTTCATTTGTTGTAACTACTGTCTATTGCCTCTCATTCTTTCCTTCTGCACTTCACAGAGCAGCATTAAAGTGCCTTAATCTACTCACTACAAAAGGTGGTCAGGCTGACTAGGCACATGGTAAATCCATGCCGGCTGTTCCCAGCAATCTTTCTGATCTTTGTGTGCTTGGGCATGGCTTCCAGGAAGATAGGCTCTGTAATCTTCCTTGGAGATTGAGGTTAGGCTGATAACCCAATAGTTCCCTAGATCCTCCTCTTCGCCTCTTCTTGAAAATAAGCATGGTATTTACTTTTTCCTCTTCCCTGATTGCCCTGATCCTGCAAAGATGATACAGGAGGTCTCAATTGCTTCAGACAACCCTCAGCATCCTTGGGTGCATTCTGGTCTTGTGTAAGTCCTGTTGGCTTTAGTGGTTCCTAGCTCAGTCCACCTTTCCTGTAAGTAAAGGAGCACTCTCCCAGTCTGTCATTATAGAAAAGAAATGTTCCTTGGTACTATTTATAAGAAGTTTTGTTTATCTACATATACACATCACTGCTATCACAGTTCTTGGAGAGTTAAAATCTGGAATTATAATACCTAGGTTGCTCTGAAAGTAATGCCTCCTTTTTATTTCCATGGAAACTACAACGAAGAGCACAATAACATTAATTGACAGAGCTAATTCTCAGCTACAAAGCACTCTTTTTCAACATAGTCACCACCATTAGCTATGCATTTTCACCAGCCTGCATGCCGTGCTCATAAAAACCAGCATCAGCAGACATGACCCACTGTCACTGTCACCACTGCCAAAATGCACCACTCACCATCTCACTGTGCTCATATCCACTGTTTGGTGTCCAAAAACATTTAGCAGGTATCGATGAATGTCAATGGATGCCATTGTTTCCACATGGAGGAATTCAGTGACGCACCTTTACTTCACCCGCGCTTCCATGACAGACGCCATTGTGTCAGACTGCCCCTCTGCTGCCATCTGTTGCAAAACAACAAGATGTAATGGAATACTGGGGGGAAGGTTCAACCTCTACTGCCATGCCACCAACATCCACCCATAATGTTGCAGGCAGTAGGAGGGATTGCTTTTGGAGCCACCCTTTCTCTGTATATAGTTTTTATAACATCAATAGTAAAACCCTACCTGTGACAGGCATGCCCATGGTCTGAAAATAAAAAAAGTGAGCTGATAAACTGCAGAGGGTGAAGTGATGGTTGAATGGTATGTTTTAGGACAGAAAGGAGCAGAGAAGGGAGGTACAGTTGGGTATTGATACTCTACTCTTCCCCCACAGTCACAAGTACTCACCAATGCTGAGCATTAAGTTCAACTTATTTAACATTCTCAGGAACTAATCAGAGGCAAGAAAGACTTCAGCCATGCTGTCCAAGTGACTGACTTGGGAAGCAGAGCTTACTGAAGGAATACCTAATTTAGTGGAGTAGATGAAGCCAAGCACCAACAACAGTCGAAGCTAAATAAGTTTAAGTTGTGTGAAAGTTTTTAAAACAGTGAGGCAACTGATGACCAAAACACACTTGTAAAGAAAAAGGTGGACTCTTCAGTTCATCAGTTCTCCTTCTTGGGGTCTTTCTGGAAAGCATGTCTTAGCAGAGGGGAAATAATTGGTTCCTGAAAGAGCACACATTGTGACTTCTGATGCAAAAGATCAGATAAGAATATACTCATAAACTCGAATTGTTCATAGACTGAAATCAGCATAAAGCACGTTGCTTCTCCCTAATCAGCCAACATAATCCGCAGCAAGTACCATAGCAGGTCAGATGGGTCCTTACGAGTGCCAAATTCAATGTAACTAGTGTTTTCTGCCCCAACAGATTAATTTTCCTTTTACTTGCTTTAACAAAATCAAAGTTTTAGGCATACCAATGTAAATGTGCCACTAATGCAGCAGGGCAACTGTCTGTTTATCCTCCTGCAGAATGACATTTATTGCCACAATGAACTTTACAAATACTTTAAGCCAGATGGTGACTGGTCTCCTCAATGGCACACAGGGGAAGGAGAGCCCCTGAGGACTGAGTACAAAGGAAACTTAGGCAGTTCACAAGGTAACCAGGTTTCCTGCTTTTTCCACCCGAATCAGACCCTTTCAAGCAGCTTGCTGTCCTGACCCCTCGGCTGCTTGATTCTCACAAATAGGCTTCAAATTGCTTGCACGTAAAAGCCAGTCTCTGTCCACAAATGCAAGCTTCTCTCTGCATGCTGCAGATATACCCTTTTGGTTTTATGAAATGCAGCTACTCACATCAGCAAAATCTACATTCTTTACCAGGCTTTTTACTGTTAATTCTCTTTTATAGCAATGAAATAGGATGCTCTTCGAGCTACTCGAGGAAGGTACTCTTTAAGAATTTGCCATTGCTATTAATGCATTCAAAATGACACATTTTGCATACCTCTGCAGCGCAGCATTTAAGAGTGTACCTTTTCATATCACCATATTGCAGACAACAAATACAAGCTTAGTGCAGCAAGGTAATATTTTCACAGACATCCTATATATATATATGAAGCTCAATTCTGTGGACTCATCTTCATAGGTGATGTGGCAAAACATATTTAAAACAAAGAGATTTAGACCCTATTATAATTCAAGGAGAAATGAAAGCTAAAAGCTACAGATTCATACAGGCTTCATTTTAGACCAGTTGAACTTACTAGTTGCTTCATATATTTTCCCCAGGCAAACTGAAGGCTGCTGGAGGAAGAAGTATTTGCACGTAGACACACATATCTTGTGCATACACACAGGCATATGCATTATATTTACGCACGCTTATGGTGCGATTTCTCCTTTGCACGGAATAAAGCACACAGGATCCTAAGAACTGCCAGTTAATTTGGTAGCTGTAACTGCAGATACACACCACATCTGCCAAATGACAGAGAAACGGATTGATCGCCACAGATTTTTTCTTTATTTGATGTTGATGTAATTTATATTAGGAGCAGAGCTGGAATGCCAGCTCAGAGCAAAGGCCGCTGCAGCCCCAACACACCAGCTCCCAGCTCCCTCTATTAGTTGTGTACATCTGTAGATCTATCAACCTGTCAGGCCCAACTGCTGGGCTGCTTTAATGTGCTCCAAAGATAAACACTCCTATATTTAGGAGAGGAAATGAAAGACTTCTTTTGCTGATAAAAATATGATTTACAACGGGTGTTAGGACAGAACTGTTCCAATTAAAAGCAACACTTAAGCATTTTTTGTCCTCGGTATCAATGAAATCAGAATGTCAGTGTAATTCTGTTTGTTAATTTTAACTTGATTTACTAGGAATAATCCCCTTGAGCCAGTAGCTGACCTCAAAAACATTCCAGCTTCCCGTGGGATAACAAGGAGTAATAAGAAACACATTACTGTAAAGTAAGCATGGCTGGTGTGGTGTGAAGTTTGTTCCTGCGTTGTCAGATAGACAAGCAAGTCTACAGCAAGTGATCAGCAATAACCAAATAAATGTCCAGAGACCATTTTCTAACAGAAATCTCAGCAACTTCAAACAGATTTCTTGGGCTAATTCACTCATGGTATGGGTCGATAAAGCGGTATTAATCTCCTGCTTTAAATAAAGTTTCTGTCATAAGGCTACACTAATCTCTCCTATGTTATCAAGTATCTTAGTGGGAGAAATCTGTATTTCTAAACTGAATTTTGTTCTCTTTCAGTATAATAGTATGTATTTTTCAGATTTCTAATAGGGAGTGTAAAAACTATGATGTTGTTAATATATTTGAATAGACAACAACTATATATTAAAGATGCTTTCTATGAAGCCCCAGTGTTATAGCAAAATCACAAACATTCCTTACCTTAGAAAGAATCAAATACAAGATTTTACATAAAGGTGAGGCAATAGATGGTTAACTTTTTTATTTACCTTTTTATAGCAACTGCATTTTTAAAAAAACCTTTATAGTGAAAGAATCTCCAGGCGCTTATGAAACACTTATCGATTTTTGGTGTGTATACTTACTCTACAAGATGTCCTAACCCACAGCCCCTACTATTTTTAATGGAAACAGATACTCTTTGCATAAGCTTGCAAAGTTAGTGCCCCTTTGTTTCATTGGAGACAAATTTACAGTAAGTAAATGTCTCCGCATTAAATTTACTATGCTAAAGTTAAAACGAATAACCACAGGCGACAAAACAACTTAATTTTATGGGTAGTAATAGAGCTGCAGGGCGGTTAGGGGGTAGAAGGCAGTAGAATCTACTGCGGCACTGACAAATTTTACAGCCTTCACTTTTCAAGAACAATACCGCAGTTTCAGTAATGTTTAGACAGACGTGTCCTGCAGACTTCTTTGAGTCTTATCTATTGCTGACCATTACCATTTCAGCAAGTGCAATAAACAGCAGCGGCCGGGCGCTCAGATCAGAGATACCACCTGCATGACTGCAGAGCAGTAAATACAAAGAACTCTTATATGTCAACATATTTGTATTCCACTCCTGCTACTGCATTAGGCAGAGCATTCAAAGCCTCTGTGCCTGGGCACCACCGCTCCATCTCCACCAGCTTTGCAGCCAAACCCAAATCTGGTTGGTACAAAAGGAAGTGAGCACCTTAGTTTATCAGGCTTAGGGTGAGTGCGACGGGTTAAATTTCACTCAGATGCGATCTACACTCAGGGAAAAAAAAGTGTATGTATAGGTTTATTCCCTCTCTAGAGACAGACTTTCCTCACAAACTGAGTCAGAAACCCTGCCACAAAACCTTTACATTTTTGGGGAGCACTACTTTTTCGGTTCAGCTGGGAAAGGGGTAATGACTGAATGTAATCAAGAACTGGGGAACTGGAACTGTTTAGTCTGGAGAATATGAGGCTATGGGGAGACCTTATCGCTCTCCGGAACTCCCTGAAAGGGTTGGCTTCTTCTCCCACTAGTTACCTTCTCCCAGGTAACAGTGATAGGACGAGAGGTAATGGCCTTAGGTTGTGCCAGGGGAGGGTCAGGCTGGATATCAGGAAAAAATTGTTCTCAGAAAGAGCAGTCAGGCATTGGAACAAGCTTCCCAGGGAGACAGGGGAGTCACTGTCCCTGGAGGTTTTCAAGAAAAGGGTAGATGTGGCACTGGGTGACATGGATTAGTAGGCTGGTGGTGACAGGTTGACAGTTGGACTAGATGACCTTAGTGGTCTTTTCCAACCTTGATGACTCTATGATTCTAAGAACACAACAAGAACAGAGCAAGAAGCATTATCAGGGACTGCTGCACCGGTTTTTATCTTCAGCCGATTTTTGTTGAGTGTTCAGAACTAACTGGCCTTAAGTATTTCTACTTTCCCTCCTGTGACAATGGTCTTGGAGAGTCCCCTCCAGTATCTCCAGAACCTCGACCTCTGCATTTTCTAACATGTCACAACTTTTACATTATCTGTCCTCATAATTGGAGTACCAAGACCACTGTCCCAGGAAGGAGAGCGAGAATACTTAAGGCAAGACATCGAGGGTGGGCAGGGAGGTGGAATGCAGCCAAGAGCTGGCAGGCCTTAGGTCAGCACTGCAGCAGCTGTACTGCAGTTTCTGAAAACTATTAGTAATCAAAGGAGCCTGTTCCTTCCTATGCTTCTGAAGGGGCCTCAACAGTTTTATAGTCCCTTTGTTTGCCCATCAGACTGCTCCCTTACTGCATTAATTTTATCCTCTTCCAAGTAAAGTTGTTTTACTGCACACATTTCAGAGGCGCTTGCAACCCCATTTCCAAAGCAAACGGATGGTGCAAACTGCCTTGTTCAGCAACCTGCACACATCGTATCTCTGGTTGGCCCTGCGTATCCCTCTGATAAGTTGCAGGAGAAATACCCTTCCAAAACACTGATGTTCTCACTGGAGACGGCTGATCAGAGTCCTTTCCTACAGTAACTGAGATTCAGCAATAAAGAGGAAATATGGTCTTAGGACAACAAAAACAGAACCACATGCTCCCTTAAAATTCAAGATTTTAAGAACTCCTTAGGAGTGGATGTAAAAATAAGTAGCACAGTGCAGATGTTAACTCTCATATTTCACAGTGCACTTCTACATGAAGAAGGATAATCTAATGAGAGTAAAAGAATCCTTTAAGACATGTGTCCTAATTTGGGTTACCTGAATACAGTAACGATTTCTACAAATCTCTGCCCAGAACATAATCACACCAGTTTGGCAATAAAAAAATCCCAGCAACCAGAAATGGAAAGAAAATTATTCAAAGGACAGTCAATCCCACACTTACCCTTAGTTGCTGGGGTTTCTTTGGCGGTGGTACAGGTTTTGGTGGGATTTTTTGTTGTTGTTGTTTGATTTGCATTTTTTTTTTTGTTTTTATTTTTACTTTTTATCGGCTGTTGTCTAACACACAAACACTAAGTTCTTTAGGAAAAAGATCATCTTTTCTTCTTTTTTTTGCTAGGGGGTACACAAGTTCTAACACACCAAGATTTCTCAGATTTCTTTGTTCTACTATAATATGCTCTACTACTTGTATAAATTTAACAAAACTGTCCTGCGTGTATATACACCAACAGAGGAAAACTATATGCTCCTCCTATTCCTTTTGTTATACCATTTTACAAGCAAGAGACCATTTCCTTAAACAAGCCTTCTCCTAGAAGTTAAAAACAAAACATCACTGGAAGTTCAGCAAAGGTTTCTTAATGGAGGCCTCCTCCTACCCTCCAAGTTACAATAGCTTGATGTGCAGGATGGCCAACATTTAGTCCTGCCTTTGACATGTTTAAGGCCTGGCATCCTGCAAAGACAGAAATCAGAGCATTCTACCACTGGCAAAGGAGAGTTAGCAGCAAATAATTCAAGATAATTACACTTAAACGCATTCTCTTTGCTTGATGATACTGATTCATTCTCTGCACGAAGTGTGCAGCAAAACAAAACCAGATGTTTACCTTCCAATGTAACATTAAACGCCAGAAAAACAGCTTAAAGCCTTATAATATTTAATGGAACAGCTGACAAGAACTTCTCACTTGTAAAGCCAGGTGCCATCAATATCTCAGCTCTCTTGAATCAAAAAAAAGCATAAGTGTCGACAAAAGTGGATGTACTGCAAGTAGCCCTCTACACCTTGAGACTGGTCCTTTGAGATCATAATCTGAATTTCATGAGCTATAATCTGAGATATAGAGGTTATACCACTGCATACATGGCTTCTTCCCTCTCATTATGAAATATTTGTAATGTGTGATTTCCTGCTTCTCACAATGCCCATCTGTTACTCCCAGGGAAATAAAATATCATAAAAATCTCAAATAATAAAGTCCCCTTACTTAAGCAGGTTCAGACATACTGAACAAGCATAGCTGTGTAGTACGGGATCAGAGCAGATAGTTAACCTGAGGCAGAAAAAGCAATGAAAATATTTTAGATAGATTTATTCTCAACACTCCTTTTCTTAGGGACTACTAGTAGCTGATGTTTGGCATCTATCACCTCCTGGCTATCTATCACCTTCAGAATGAGAGACCTTCAGATCTTGCAGATTCTTTGCTGGTTTACTGCTTTCTATCGTTGCCTTCATCAAGACATGCTCAGAAGCCTTCCTGATGCTGTGAAGTTTGATTTGTCTGAAGGGAAGTACGGCATGAAATTTAAAGATGAGATATTCCACAGCCACAGAAAAGTAATGCACCTTTATAAAAGCAGCATCTCTGTAGAGCTGCAGGATGGCACGCTGGATGATGAGACTGGCACATTTTTAGGAAACCAAGAAACTCCCCACCTTCTTTTGTTCTTGGTTTTAAGCACTGCCTGCTTCGAATACCGATTTAATTTTCTTCATGTATGTAACCATTCATCTTACAGAGATACTGAAGCAATCCAGAGCAAAGCAGAGCAAACAACACTGACTTTTATGCTGCCTAAAAAATTGCTTTCAGCTTTGTATAAAACACTGACAAGACAGACTTTTTTTTTAACAACAGAGGCAGGGAACACATACTTACACTGTTCATGCTAACAGGAGGCTTTAAGGCATAATGTCAATGCGATACTGGGAGAAAACATCTCAGGAGTTTGAGTGAGATCAAGTCTGCTAAGATAAAAAAAATAAGGGCATTGTGCTAAACTCAAAAAAATCTCTACGTGCAGCAAATATATGAAGGCTACTCTGAAACTAATGCCTCCTATTTTATTATGTTGTTCCATGAAGTCAGAGGTGGATGTTGGTGGTATGGCGGTAGAGGCTGCACCTTCCTGCCAATATTCCATTCCATTTTGTTGCCGTGCAACAGATGGCAGCAGAGGGGCAGTCTGACCAAATGGTATCTGACATGGAAGCGTGGATGAAAGGTGTGGAATTGAATTACTCCATGTGGAAAAAATTGCACCCATTGACATTAACCAACACTTGCTGAACATTTATGGAGACCAAACAGTGGATGTCAGCACAGTGAGGCTGTGGTGGTGTGTGTCAGCAGTGGTGACAGTGTTTCACGTCTGCTGGTGCAGATTGTTACAGGAGTGGCATGCAGGCTCTAGTACATCACTGGCAAAAACACATAGCTAGTGGTGGCGACTTGTTGAAAAAGAGTGTTTTGTAGTTGAGAATTTGCTCTATCAAACATTGTCATTGTGTTCTTTGCATCTGTTGTAGTTTCCATGGAAACAAATAGGAGGCATTACTTTCAGAGCGACCTACATGTATTGAACTAATTTACACAAAGCCATTACAGAATGTTTGGCATAGGGTTGGTTTTTCTGTTTTGTTTTGGTTTTAAGTGAAGAGGAGTAGTTGGACTACAATGAACACTAGATTCAGTTTCACAGTCACTACATAACAGAAAAAAAATGCAGATTTCCATATGAGCAGGTCGTATTTGTGATAGCTGGTATACATTAATAAAGGAAAGATCAATACAAGATGGACTGTGAGTTCAACATTAGGTTGTTAGCCTTGGTACAGAAGTTGCTAGGTGATGCTGAAGGGACTTACACAGAAAAACACCCAAACAAAAGTGTGACACTTGCCACTCTGAAAATGGCAAGGCCTCTGAGAGGAGAAAGTAAGATTTCCTGTAAAATAATCCCTACTACTCAAAAGAAACTTCATAAGAAGATTTAGAGCAACAACTATGAACATTTATCTGAAAGTTAAGGAGTCAACGTTAAACCACAGGGATTTCCCTGTTTTATCAAATGAGCCTCTTTGTTCTGGAGAACAGTTTCTGGCGGTAAAGGCCTCCAGTAATAAAGCAATGAAGGCTTCTGAGGGGATGATTCCTCCAGGGCAAGTTAAAGCACCAGAGATATATCCTTATGGAGCATCCCCACCAGTTCACTGGTTCTTGAACATGATCATTTTCCAGACAGATCACAGGAACGAATCTATCCCCCACACTTTGAAAAGCATATAGCCAAGGTGAGAGTGGAGGACACCTGCCAGAGGGATTCAGCAGGATGGCAAGACGCAGCAAGAGTAAGGAGACTCCTGAGGCCCCAGTACAGGGCTGTCTTCAAGGAATGGTCACCAAAACGAAACCATGAATGAGAATACAGATACTGCATCTGGATAATACCGGATGTCCCTACCAAACTCGTCTGTTCTGCGAGGCATCACACACTTACACAAAGGATGTCTCCTTCCCTCAGAAGTTTACAGTCTACCTGTATCTGCACGTAGGCCTGTGCTATTACATGGCATGATTTACTAAGGTTACAAAGGAGGTCAGTGGCAGAGGTAGATATCAAACACGAGTCTCGACAGTCTCTGTGTAATCTGTCTATCCATTGAACTTTGCTGGCTGTTAAGCACAAAGATACACGACAGAGCAAAAGCCCTTAGTGAACTCACATCAGATCAGTCAAGAATGAGTATTGGAAAAGCTTGGTACTGGAGACAAGACAGACACAGAAGCAGAAGCAAAATCTACTGTCCAGCAGTGCAAGACGTGATGAAAGGGTTTTTTCTGTGAAAGACAGTAAGGAAAAGATTTTCTTCAGGCTTTTTCCTACACAGAAATGAAGTACTCATACCTATGAGTTGTAATTAACTCAGCACTGGTCCCTTGAACAGTTGTGATCAGACCATTTAAGACAACTTACAGAAAGCATAGCTTTATGTTAAAGGTTATGACAATTACTCGTACATTTCCATTATTTCAGTCCATTTCTCTGGTAACACTATTAGAGACACTGGAAATCATCGCCGAATACAGGGAAAGAAACTTCATTGAAGAGCAAAGACTAAGCATGTTTGTCTAGTCTTTCTACCACAGTTCTTAAATTACCACAAGCAGATGAAAATTCTAATTATGCTAAAATAAAAACACTTCCACAAGAGCACTGAACCTAAAGAAAGAAAGCAACGGCTACCTGAATTTCATCCAACTGCATTTTCAACCTTCGTATGTGAATTTCCTCAGAATAAAGTCAGGAGAACCGTTGCTGGCAAGGAAGGCAATATTAACATTCACAAAATATTTAAAAAAAAATACACAGGTTTTTCCAAGACACATGCAGGCAACATAAATAAGGTTCATTTGAAAAATACATCAAAAAGCTAAGGACTGAAAGCACAGATACGGTAATTAAACCCTATGTGTACTGCCCACAGATTTTAAATTTGGAGTTCTTTTAAATTAGAGACACATTTTAGCAAAGTTATGTGTGCTGTTTTGCTTAATGGGAAGCATCTTGCCTTTACAGAAGGGAGCCCTTAACTTCCTTTAGCAGATACTGCCAAGAAAACCTTAAGGCATAGGGGGAAAAATTATCAAATGAAAGAGTCAACGGAAGACTGATTTTGGACTAGCACCAAATGTGAAAGAGAAAATTTATCATGTCCACCAGCCCTCCTCCAGACCTGTCAAGCCCCACTAACTTTTCCTTTCTTGTGGCAATAAACAGACTGCAGCCTTCAGACCAGGTGGAAAAGGGAAAAGCATCACATCTCGATAAGGCCCAGGCTCCTTTCCCACCTGCTAGCTGAATGACATCTGTTACTGGAAACGTCACTGTTATTACACATACACACTCAGGACACTACACACCTCTTCCCTGAAGATAATCTTCACTTTCAGAAGTGTTCTTCTACCACTTATTTTCTCTTTTCTCTTGCTTCGTTCTTACATCAAGGGCATTATTAATACGTGTCACAAAACAGAGGTAAGTGCAGCAATCACCTTTAGCCCAGCTTACCAGGCCTCGTCCATTACAGAATTTACATTCTCTGAAGTGCAATCTCTCCCTGGTGACACACACTCAAAAGCCACTGTGCCACAGCATAACACAGGAGTCCACATACTAACCAACAGCTGCATCTCTTTATATCCACAAAGACTAAATGAGAAGAATTAGTCTAAAATAATGGTTATACTTAGACTCAAATAGGTCAGAATAAGCTAACTAGCACAGGGAAGCAATCTATTAGACACCTCTGAAATCTTTGCCCATGTGCTTGTACACTAGTAGACGCTCTTCGAGCATCCAGTTTTCTTTCCAATCCATGTAACTTGTAGACCAAAGTGCTTTTATGTACTGGACAGCACTAGGGTTCAGTTTCCTCTCACCAGAGGTTTTAAATTTGACTGGACAGCAACAACTGCTTTTTAATCTAAGCAAACTGATCTGTCAGAGGCAATCAGGATGGGGAAGCTATCCCACGAGAATCCTAGTAATCCTGATGAATCATGCGGCGCTGTATGAAACTCAATCGTTGAACTCTTGGCATGGATTGTCACAAGCACTTACTGCAGCAAGTACATACAGCTGCAAACAGCAGGCCCAGCTATGCATGCCTTAACACTATTTGCACTCCTGCTGAAATTCTACACCTTTTGGCATTAATCAGTTTCTAATTATATTAGCATAACTTTATTTTTTAAGCATAATTTCTCAGGGAAAAGAGTCTGATATATTTTTAGGAATATTATTTTATGCTCTTATCAACAGGCGCACCCTGCATTCAGAGAAAATGGTCCAGAAAAATTTCAGTAAGAAACTGGAGCAAGAGAGAAATTGGAACAGGTCGTAGGAGAAAATTTAGAAATATAGAGTAGCTGAAGAAATGAGACTAGAATGGAAGAAACTGGCTTCGGAGGAAATATGTTTTGATGGACCATTGCAGGCCTTCTCAATTGGTGCTTTGAGCCTGCAATGCTTGCCTGTCTGTAACATTTATCACAGAATCATAGAATCATCCAGATTGGAAAAGACCTTCAGGATCACCAAGTCCAACCAACAACCTGACCTACCTACCAAGTCTCATCACTAAACCACATCCCTCAGTATCACGTCCATGTCTCTTTAATACAAGGGCTGCTCACTGATAAAAACGTTAAACAAAACTGTCCCCAGTACTGAGCCCTGAGGAATGCCACTTGTTACCAGCTGGATTAACCCCACTTACTCTGAGCCTGGCCATCCAGACGGTTCTTTATGGAACAAGCTGCACACCCATCCAAGCCAAGAGCAGCCAGTTTCTCCAGGGCAATGCTGCTATAGGAAACAGTGTCAAAAATACTAGATGCACGTTCCAAAATCATGTGTTCTAAACAATATCATGTATGTACAGAAAGAAAGGCAACAACACCCTTTTTAGAATCCAGACTAAAGGTGCATAGGAAGCTGATTGTATTTTAATTCCAATAACATTAATCAGAGAATGGTTTGGATTGAAAGGGATCTTAAAGATCATCATTAATTAATTATACTAATTAAAATTACATGATAATTTTTATAGTTTCTACTAGATATACTGCTTTATAAATGCAAGTAGAAATACTACTATCTACCTAACTGTATAGAGTTATTTTCAAATAAAACCAAGTATGAGAATAACGCAGTAACCTTATAATAGGTTTCCTTATGTGGTTTGATTCCTATTGCCTCTAAGCTACATCTAGTCCTACTGAAGTACATTAACTCTGTTATTGTCCTTAGAGGGTAAAAAAAAATTGAAGCGACAAGTGTCTGTAAAACATATATCACAGCCTCTAGTCTATCAGCTGTGTGATTACCTATAGTAAGCCTGGGAATAACAGACGTTCAGAACTGAGAAGTACTTATCTTTACAACTCAAGAATCCCTGAGGAAATATAGTAGTACAAATTATATAATACATATAATCAAAATGATTTATTTTTATATATTATTGTTTATATTTATTTAAAATGTGCAGTTAAAGTATACACTGAATATTTACTGTTGTACGTTATATAAAGTATAGGGAACTAGAAACTAGTCTTAAAATCTGAAAAGTTCTTCTGTCCTGGGAAAATGCCTTCTTTTTCTCTTATTTTTCAACATCTGCATCGTGTTTCAAAAGCCTGTGGTGGAAACAAAAAGGTGCTAAACAGCATCACTAGGTCTGCCTGATACGAATTCAGACAGGGTCATCTACTTCCTCTTATCACAGTTTATGTTTATCAGTCTATTAATTAATCAACTCGTTTTCCTCAAGCAGTCTTTCTAACATGCAAGGAGAATTCCCACAGAGATAGCACCACCTTTGTTTTCTTTTCTGATTTCCACAAAGAGAACTCATTACTCCTTACCTGGAAAAGAAGATACCAGAACAGTGGTCAGTAAGTGGTATGTTCAATTTAACACTGAAACTATTTCGATTTCTAAAGTACCCACTCCAGGAAGATTTTCTGTAGAAAGAGCATCTCACAGAAAATAATCTTGTATTGTAGAAGTTTATAGGGATTAACTAGCGTAAAGAATCCCAGGCAAACAGCTGTCCCGATGCATTATATAGTGACACCAACTCAAGATTTCTTCTAGAAGCTACCAGGTCTTCTTTCCCTCCCCACGTCTGCTGATTAATCAAGAGACTCGATGTTGACATCAGGCATAAACCAAAACCTTCTTTTTAATATATATTAAAAGAGAAGTATGCAACATGGGGAAACATTAGGAAGCATTAGGAAGACACAACAGAGCTTATGGAAGATGCCTTCCTTCTGAAACAACCACTACCGTATTTGATCTTGTCTTTCTCATCTGCTTTCCCCCATCACTAGGCCAAGAACCCCTTCGTTCTTTCCCCTTCAAATCAAAACCACTCCCCAAAAGCCAAGATACAGAAGTGAAAAGACAACTTGTGAAGGGGAAAAAAGGGGGCAGGAAAGAACCCCTAATTTTGCAGATCCCAAGTCCTGTAAGGTAAATATTGTCTCTATTCTGGATGGCTGAAGACTGTGGTTTTGTTACAACAGGAATAAGAGTTCCTTAGAACTCTTTAATTCACTAGCTGTCTTATTTCTTCATAAAGGTTTTTTCTTCAAAAACTTCTTTCCTTTTTCAATTCACTGAACTTTTTGAAAGTGTTAACACAAAATTGCTTTAGAAAGTGGGACATGCTAGAGTGCTTGTTCAGTATCTCTTAGCATTTTAATAATTGCTTGAAACGTATTCATTGAAATGTAAGCTATTACTTACAGGGCTTTTAAAATGGTGTTTGGATGGTCTTAGCAAGACTTCTGATTATGGTGGGCTTTTTTTTTTTTCTTTTTTAATTCTAAAAAAAAAAATAATTAGGTCTATGCTGCAAAGAAAGAAATGGGAAAAATTTGGGAATTGACAAATTTGTCTATTTGTTAATATTTGCTGACACAATCAGCAACAGTACACTGCAAGGAATTCAGAATTACCCCATATAATAACTGAAGATAACCAAACCAAGGGTATTCCTGAGCTAAGAATTAAGCAAATATTTAAGTAATACCAAGAATATCTCCCACAAATAACAAAAATAGTGTTAATACAAAAACCATTAAGCATTCAGAAACTGCACTCCTTAAATTCAAGCAATTAAACAATTAAATTTTGTCTTGATCACTGAGAGTTCTTAACTTTGCTTTTCAGCCACAAACACCTGGATGGAAGGAACAGAATCAGGACAGTGCCAGCAAAAAGTCTTCCACTGCCTGAACTGCAAGGACCTCTCGTGTTCAGGCAACAGAACTGCAAAGAATCCTGAGTGAAAGATCAACCTGCTACGCAGGCAAAATGAATGATGAATTCTTGGTTCAATTTCTGTAACCATTTCCTGTGTAACACCACGGAAGTTTAACTGGAAAACATCTACATGTTAAGACTTGGATCAACACCTAAGGAGTACTGCTCGTCTGCATATTTTGAGGCACAAAGAAGGTTATTGATTTATTTATTCAAAAGGTTTAGAAAAGCAATCTTCTATGCCATGTACTGCCAGGCTGGATGTCACTAAAGACGGCTTCTATTTCTGCACGAGCTCTGGAAGGGCAACAGCAGTGCTTTTGTTAGGCATTATTGAGTTGTACTTGCAGAGCTGAATCAGCTCATTAGATTTCAAGAACAGTCCAACTACAATAAAACTACAATTTTGAACTCAGTCTTTTAAATAGAGAGTTTACAGGCTTCCAAAGCAGATGTGGTCTTAATATTGTTTTTTTACTGCATACATGGAAGTCTCCAAGTCTATGGAAAATTCAGGATAACCACCTTCTCTCTTTCATTCCATTTTCAATCTTATTGACTATAGTAATTCATACGGAACATACAGTAGTAGTCATCAAACTACATTTCACAGTTTATGGTTTTAATGGTTTTGTAACATTAGATGCATAACACATTTTCAAGCATCAAAAACTAGGCTTTGCTATCTAACATTTTATAAAGATAATAAAAGTTAATGAGCGCTCGTGATCTATGATGTGACAAGACATCTGTTCTTTTCTTTCCTAGATAAAACACTCACCCCCGCCTTCTTCTGGCACAGTAGGAAAGAACAAATACAAACCAATTAATCATTCTAAACTATAAGCTACATTAAGTCATAGTTTCTCAACAGACTTGTCATATCCTGTTGCTAATAGGGCACAGGTGTCCTAAGAACAGTCTTTGAAGGCAGCAATTAAATCCTGGTGACTTCTTATGGTCAGCTGCAGCAGACAGCAATATTTAGTGCTTCAGAAGAAAAACTACTCGAAACTAGTAGTAACAGAGTCACTGAACTCCTGGTATAACAGCAGCAAGAGCTCTATTCCCATTTTTTACTTATTTTCATTATGCTTTCTGTATTAGGTTTATGTAGCAAGGTTTGGTACCAGGGAGGCTGCTGAGCAGAGCCCAGCAGCTGTCCCATGACAGCTCCTGCTCCAGTCCCATGACAGTCCCAGCTCCAGCTGCTCCAAAAGGGACCGGCTCCTGCCAGAGCTGAGCCATGGGGGACACTGGGTGTGCTTCTGTGAGAGCAGATTTAAGAGAGGGGAAAAACTGCTGCATAACAGCAGCTGGGAGAAAGGAGTGAGAAATGTGAGAGAAAAAGCCCTGCAGGCACCAAGGTCAGTGCAGAAGGAGGGCAGGAAGTGCTCCAGGTGCTGAGCAGAAGTTCCCTGCAGCCCATGAGAGGCCATGGTGGAGCAGGCTGTCCCCCTGCAGCCCACGGTCACCACGTAGAGCAGATCTCCACATACTGCCATGAAGGAGCCCACGGTGCAGCAGTGGATGTGGCCTGGAGGAGGCCGCAGCCCATGGAGAGCCCCTGCAGGAGCAGCCCCACACCGGAGCTGCAGCCATGGAGAGGAGCCTGCGATGGGGCAGGAGGTCTGAGGGAGCTACCACCCATGGGACCCCGTGCTGGAGCAGTTCCTGAGGATAGGCCTTGTGGAACAGAGCCATGTTGGAGCAGTGCTTGGAGAGCTGCAGCTGCCCCCACAGGTTCAATTTGGGAAGGACAGCATCCATGGGAGAGACTCCACTTTGAGCAGGGGCAGAGAGTGACCATGGACAAGAGGCAGAGATGAAGCTTTATGGACTGACTGCAGCCCCCATTCCCCTGTGCTGCCTGAGGGGAGGTAGAAGAGCATGTGGAGAGTGGGGAAAGTGGTTTTAGTTTGCTTTTAGTTCTCACTGCTCTAGGCTGTTAGCGATAGGCAATAAATGATATTCATCTCCCTATGCTGAGTCTGTTTTGCCCATGACAGTAATTGGTGAGCTACCTCCCAAGAGAAATGAAAAAAGGTGCATAATTAGTGAACAGCTGTATTTACAGTAAAATACATGGATAAAATTCCAATTTACCTAAAGAAAACAAACAAATAATCCCTGACAAATATCTCCTGCTATTCAAAACACACCTTCCAGGTGTCAATCCACCTAGCAGAGACAAAGAAATCGGCTTCACAGCCAGGGAATCAAGCACTGCCCAGCTGTGCAGAAGAGTGAAGTGCTAACTGACAGATCCAAGATAACTGGAATTTATCACTAAAACCCCACATATCCTTAAACATCTAACCCCTCTAAATAATCTCCCTAAGCTTCCTAAGGGATGCCACAGAGGAACAGCATGTCTCTCTGCTGACTAAACCAGCAGTCAGGGCTCTTCTGACTGAACTAGCAGGGTTCAATGGACTGCCATGCTGGAAAAGTCTGCCTCTTTCTACTAACTAAAACCAGTATTCTCCTCAAATTGTAGCCTTTAAGATGTCAGAAGGAGGTTCACAAACACTGCAGAAGACTGTAATGCAATTTATGCATACTGGTGCACAAACAGAACTTGGCGGGAAGCCTAAGTTTAAGGGTTAGCAAAAAAGAAAATTACTGGGGCACCACTGAATCAGAAGGTCCGTGGATTTCTTTCTCCCACACCTGAGAAATTATGCATGCTTTAGATTAAAATAAACACATTTAAAAACAACGTCCCCCCTCCTCCACCACCACCCCCCTCCCAAAAAAAAAAAAAAGTAAAAGGATCAGCTGGTGAACTTAGGTTGCACTTGTATTAGCACTCAGTGTAGGAGAATGAGTGGATCAGTGGTAAACTGTTTGTCCTTCTTCATATCATCTCTTCAGATCAATGCTGTCCTGTAGATGTTTATCTGTTAGCATTTGGTACATTTGTGGGTTGTGTATTTCTTTTTTAGTTTCATCTGGAAAGAATCCAGACCACATTCTCTGAAGTAAAAGCATGGCAAGAAGGGATGATCAGATTCATTAAAAAGAGGAAAAAAGAAAAAGAGCAGAAGAGAAAACCACTCATAGCCTGAATCAAAACAATAATGCAGACCTACCCTAGGGCCCCTAAAAAACATTTGCACAAATGCATAACCTACCTCCACTTATCAAGAATACATGTAGGTGTGCATTTTTGCATATTACTTGAGCAAACATACCCTAATTCTACAGAAATTGACACAAAATTCTAATTATTATAGTCTTGACTCTTATCCTCTCAATAAGCTCAGGTTCCTTCCTTGTACATTTGCTTATGTCCATCCACACACTTTAACAATGCCTTCTCAAATGCTACTTCCATGACAATTTGAAATTATTAGCGATATGAACAAAGTCCTAAAAAAACAAATATACAACACCACAAAAACTTGCCATATTCAGATTCTGGTAAAAATATTAAAATTTAATAATAACTTTTAAACATACAATTATGTCAAGGAAAAAGTAAAGGCATTCAAACAAACAAATGTATATAGAACTTAAATAATGCTTACAAATTCTGAACTGCAAGTTGACTATAAAGTCACAAATAGTTTAAATATTTAGTAGAATATAGTGTAAATTCTAATATAAATTAGATATTAATTTCATCTGATATCTTTTCCAGTGATAACAGTCTAATCTTTACATACTATATACAATAAAATACCAAAAAGTTATAAAACTTTATTTCTGTTACTATGCAAAGAAATGGAAAATACATCAGATTTGTCTTACTGTACAATATCCAAATTGAACTTTCTCTAGAGCTCTCTGAAAAAATAAACGGCGCTTTCACATGCAGCAAGGCATAAAGTACAACTCTGTCCATTACCAGTATGCTATCTGAATGCAAAATAAACAAATGCCATTCAACCATCTAGTTGAAAATCAGAAATAAGACAGCAGAAAGATTCTGACAAACTTTCTGATTCAGACTGAAGTAATAACGAAAAGCATGTAAACCAATTTCCATACAGACCTGTTATTTAAAAAAACGAAAATACATCATACTGAGAAATGTAAGTTATGTGACAGTATCAAAGTTACTTTGACAACATATAATAGAGAAAGAAACCTGATGATCCTGTACGAATTCTGAAACTCAGTCCTGCCAATGGGCTGCAGCATCTAAGCTGCTTTTCTACTAAGAGCTTCCAAAATTACTTCTGCCTCTCTGAATTGCACATCAGTAGGCAGGTGAGTTTGTAGACTTCGTTACGCCATTGTGTAACCATAGCTTCCACAGTGCAATGCCACAAGAAGCCTGTCCTTTAGGATTTCTTTACTTGGGTATTCAGGTAACTTGAGCATGTTGATACTGAAAAGGAGAAGAAAAAAAAGGAGAGAGGAAAAACTCAGAGCAAGAAACTCAAGAGTAAAGTTTTCTGATTTTCAAATCTCAAATATGTCACTTTCACAGAACAAAAAAACTAAGCCAGTTCTGCATGGAGCATTCACAAGTATTGCAGAAAAGTTACTATTTTCTTACTTTAGTAAAATCTGATGCAATCATTTAAAACTTCAAGATTCTCTCGTTGATTCCTCTTGACTGAAGTAGCAATCAGCGAGTGAAAACAATGCAACTACTCCATTAGGTAAAAAAAAAAATCACTGGGTAAAAATCCATCACCTTGATGTTGGCAAGAGAATACTCTAGATTTTTTTTGACCTTTTAATGAAAATATTCAAAAGGATTTTATTTATGACTGGCATTTATATGAAAAAGGTATTTATTTTAAAGCGTTTTAATGATAACTAGTTAACATACCATGTGCTTGATGTTGGTAAAAGATTTGCGGTATACGGCACAGCAGCAATTGTAAAATTCTGCAATCCACTCCCACCCATTATATGGGCAAAGCCACCATGAGGCACCCTGGAACTGAGAATACTCACAGAAATTAGATCATTGTAAGAAGAGTTCAGTCAACAATACATTATTGACGCTGCCAGTCTCTCTTACTATTGCACGTGATCAGTTACTTTTATTTAGGTTCTCCCTTTCTCATCAGTATCAAAATTCTTTGTCTAAATAATTTTAATTACAATGTTGAATAACGCATTTATTTTACATTATACATCAAACTCTTTGAATGATATTTAAGAAAATTCTGTTTGCAAAGAAAACTAATTTCTTTGATCAGTTTTTACAATAGAACCTTATCTCAGTTTATCACATTACCACCTTTGTTATACCTTATTTCATTTATTTACATTTACAGTATAAGAAGTTATAAAAGTTTATTCTCCAATTATTACCTGTGTGACAGCTGACCAAAGTGTTTTGATGTCTTTTCATTTAGTACTTCAGATTTAATATTTCAGGTGTTAACTAAAAACCATCACATCAGTTACACCCTCACTTAGTGAGGCAAAACAATACACACATACACAAAAAAAATCACTAATATCTTCGGGAATGCGTTCTCACTTAATCATATTATTCATAAGTTTTTTCCTTTTATCAGTACATTATTCAATGATTATTTATAGCATAAACAGATAATAAGAAATGGAATCTTAAGGATCCTGCTCAGATTTTAAGCTAACGGAGACAAATAGAGTAAAATTCAGATATTTTTATCAGCTCAAGTTGGTATGCACTATGGTGTACTTACTACCTGCCATTATTACTGTCCTCATAAAAATAAAGTCTAAAAACTGCAACAAAAGGATAAGAACTAAAGAACTTGAATGTGAGCCAGGAATGCATTCTTACATATGCGGACAGCAGACTCCTTGGCAGCCTCAAGAAGAACAATGCCAGGAGGCAATCCTGCCCCTGTATTCAGTCCTGGTGAGAAACACTTGCGAGTGCCATCCAGCAGAAGAGAGATAAGGACATGCTGCAGCAAGATGAGCAAAGTGCCACAAAGACATTGGAGTAACTACCATGTGAGGAGAGAGAGCTGCGGTTGGTCTACAAGGAGAAAAGACTCAGGGAAACGTGATCCATGTGTTTAAATGTCTGAAGGGGGGCATAAAATGGACCTCAAAATAAAAGCTAGGAAATTCCATTTAAACCTGAAGGGTGTATTTTGATTTGTTTGTGGTTTTTGATTGTTTGTTTTCTCACTGTGAGGGTGGTCAAACACTGGAACAAGCTGCCCACAGAAGTTGTGGGGTTCCTGGAGACAGGACAAGACCATGAACATCCAGCTCCAGATGACCCTGCTTTGAGCATGGTGTTGGAAGAGGATCTCCAGAGGTCCTTTCCAACTCCATCTATTCTATGATTCTGTAGCTAGCAAACAAAGAATCTGATAAAATGAAATAAACCTTCCATAAAATATAAAACAGCTGTCAGTATTCTGGATTAGAGGCACACATATTAAAGACAAAGAAAAAGCAAAGTGACTAAAAAACAGGAGCAAGAAAGGAAAAGAAGAACAAGCAAGGCTTCCACTCGGTAAACTTAGTAAAAGTGCAGTAAAGGTTGCTATTGTCTGATGTTAAAGAGTTATAACAGAGCTTGAAAAAATATTTTTTTAAATATACCTTTAAGAGCTAGCTATAGTATCCAACAAAAATCTTTATCACCTATCTTAATGACAGCACGATTTGGCACACAGTTCTGGCATTGGGGTATAAGGCAACCACCATGAAGAGACGCACCGATTATTTGCAGCATACTATTTCTGACATACAAATGCAGTTGTGCTTACAGTCACAGTTCAAAAGAGTTGCAAAGATTTTACAGCAGTACTCTCTTTTGTATTATGTTTTTGGCTTGCATTCCTAATACAGCGCTGCCTCCCCTGCAGTGATCTTTTGTTCTGCGAGCCAGGAAAATTCTACATTCAAATAAGCAGTAAAATGCAGACTTAACTCTGTCAAATATTTCTCATTCAGCCCACTATTAGCTGACATTTTTACAATTTAACTTATTAAAATGCTTTTCATACAATAGATTAAAATCATACAGAATGATCATGGCTTTCAATACATGAATGTAACAGATGGCTGCAGACTTAAACCTCCAAGTATGAGTTTTCATTTCAAATAAAACACTGCCAATATTGTAAAGAGAGCCTTTAAAATGTGTAAATAAGATCACAAGGTCCTACCTTTCATACTACATGCACAAACAGCCTTCAACAAGAGCAACCATACAATTCCATAGCTTTGGAAACTTCAAAGCTATTTAAATATTTAAACTTGCATCTGAATCATAATATTTCTACCTGTTTTTCTATTAACAAATTTTGCATAATCTTACTGGGGGAAAAAACAGCACAGAGGTATGTTAAGCCACATCCTTTATGTTTTGTTTTACTTTTACAAGTAGTCATATCTATGACATTTATCAAGTACATACAGTTTCCCTTAAAATAGCATATACTTTACTTAGTACTTAACAGAAACTGCAGTCTCCTAAGTTAAACCAGAACAGCTAAAATCCACCATACTACAACCTAAAACCTCTGTAGCCAGTAGAACAACACTAAAGTAAAATTTATCACAATAAGTGCACAACGCTTCCCTCCAACTGTTAAGTAAAAACCTGACCAAAAGCTGCCAATGGGTAGTTAAACATTTAGCCAAGTACGGTTATAAACATCAAACACGGACCAAAAGGAAAAAAAAAAAATGTAGAAGCACGTGATTGTACAAGATGATCTCAAACATCTACTGTCAGAATAAAACTAGGCGGTGAATATGAAAGCTTTTGGGTCCCCAACATGAAGGCACAAGAGGCACAAGAATATTTAGGCTTTGTCTTCAGCGTGCTAAGACCTCCAGACACAGACTCTGTTACTCAAACACTATAGGTGACATGGAAAGCGTACAGTTAAAAAAAAAAAAAAAAAGATGTCTCAAAATTAGTATTACTGCTGAATGCAGTGTTATATGCACTGAAACTACCAAAGTAAGACTTTATTACATGGAAGAGAAAAAGCTTCAAAACTGAAGGAAGACGAAAGGTAACATTACAGAAATATTTAGAGATGTCAGAGAAACACTGAAGACATTGTCATAAATGTAATTAATGCTATTCAACTCACAAAATTAATTTTATAGCCTTTAACTGGAAAGGAAGAATAGTACTACTTCACAAAAAAGAAATCAATTAAGTGAATATGCAGAAGAGACTAAAGGGAAATTGAAAAAATAATGAAAATTTTTGAACGCAGACTGCCAACCAGCACAAACAGAATCTTAAAATTCCTCATTAAAGAAACGCAGAGCATTCAGCTGTAAAAAGATTTTAGTTTGAAATCAGATATACCTTTAATGTAAAGTTTAACTTGAAATACTGGGCTGTACTGACATAAACTAGAGTTTTAACTCACAGACAACTCAGCACCTAAATCTTCTAGATTCTAGAAAACTAGAACTTTCTGGGACATCACTGATTTTTATGCAAAAACACACGCCACTATTAGAGGTAACTTGTCAAATCCAGATTTTTGTGGAGAAATATCTCTATTGTGTTTCACTCACTGAAGAAAACACGCTATGTTCCTACTAGGTGAAAGAAAAAACGGCTATTTGTTTCTAAACTCAAGCCAGGATTTCTTTAAGAAGATTCAAAAACTTTAACCTCCTATTAACAAGAAATGAGTAAGAAAAAGTGAGCATGTGATTTGTGAGCAAAATGAACAGTGCTCAAGCATGTATTAATCAGACAACGTAACTGTTTACTTGATAAAAAGCATCCCTGAGAATCCAGGAGATCATCCCAAAAGCTTATAAACATAGTGAATGCCAGTTCAGTATCATTTGGAATGCTTTAAGCAGCATTTGAAACATGACCTTACATCTTAAAGATCCTTATTTGCCATCTTGATTTAGAAATGGACTAGTCCATTAAAAAATGGAAGGCTACCAGCTGATATGCAACAGATGCTCAGTCACAATTGCAGGAATCAGTTCTGAAGAGGACAAAGGAAGATCAATGTGCACAGAACTAGCTTCTTAAATGGACTGTGATCCCCAAAACCAATCAAATTCATAATAAATCAAGTGAAACTAATAGAATTTGAAGACTGTTTCATTTGATGATACATCCGTGACTGTGAAATTTCTTCCTATAAAAGACAAGACTTAATGATCTAAATTTTTATTTTACCACTGCATAATCACAAAACTTATAAACAAAGGAAAGGTCAACTGCTCCACTGATCCTGGAATATGAAGGGAACACTAAATTAAGAAGATGCTGTAATCTCTACCAGTTATCAGAAAAAGAAACAAAAAAAAAAAAATATGTAACTATGAAATGCAGGTGGCCCGTGTTTGTCACTTTGCAAACTATCTGTATACACAAACACGACAACACACACAGCCCTTGCAGAGTAGTCAAGTATAATAAATGAGTAGCTAGCCATTTAGCTGGGAATACAGGCAGCAGAAGTATTAACACATTTTGTCTATTTTGATAAACATATGGAACGCCAAAATATGCAAAATAGTTTCTAGGTAGGTGATCTTGTATGTAATCTGAAGTCTGTTGACTTATTTCCAAACAATATCTTTGTTGTTACATAAGAGTTTCTCACCTGCCAGTAACAAACTGTAATAGTAGTACTCTCTCTTCCTGAGTTAGTTCTTCCACAACATCCCAGAACCACTAAACAAGAAATAAGTTAGTTTGTAGTGGACATTAAATACTTACAGTATTTGAAAAGATAATGGCAAAACAATAAATTCATTTTTGTATCTTAAATTACAGCAATTTCACATCAAATTAATACATAACTAAGTCACTTTATGGAGGAACATAGTACAAAAAAGCTCCATTAACTTAAGTCCAAATAAGCTCCCATGAAAACACACGCACAGAGAGAAAATGAAAAAACTTTTCTGTGGATTAAAATGTAACAATCAGTATTCAAAAAAAAAGAATTTTACCTGAATAACTTGGTCTCCTCTCTCATAGCCACTGGTATATTCTGTATTTTTTAACCAATCATTCACATCAATTTCCGGCATACCAGACAACAAAAGCTCCTTCAGAAGAAGCACACAGCTTTTGATTAGTTTTGACTAACCATTAATTTCAAGTGTTTATGCTATTTTAAAAGGTAATGCTTTAATAAAAAAAGAGATTGCAGAGCTTTTTCTGCTTAGTTTCAGCCTTGCAGAATCTTGTGTTATTACTAAGTTTTAATATAAAAAGATTCTTGAATTCAGGCAACTCTATATGATCTGTCCAATTAAACACTATATCAAGAGGTAGAAACTATGATGAAAGAACCTAAAAATGAAAGCTCTAAGTTTTACCATGACATGAGACAAAGCTTGAGATATCTTAATTACAGAATATCAAACTACCTTTAAAAAAAAAAAAAACTTATTCCGATTTAATTCTGAAACTCAAAAAAAGTGAAGATAGTAGACAGCATCTCCTGACTTATAAAGAAATACTGTCCTCCTGAAAAAAAATAAGGTCAACAGTTCTCAAATTACACTTTATGGCATTTATCACTGGCATGTCATAGGATCACCATCTTCCTACAAAGTTAAGTAGGGTAAGCAGAAATACTCATATTGAGATTCTCACTGATAGATGCATATGAAAAGACTGAAATGAAAAATACAAAATACGTATTTTCTGGATGCCGAGCTTTACTTCTACACCATTACATTACTAATGAAGGGTGCTGAACAAAGTCTGACAAACAGCACAGGCATCTCCGCTTACCAGTTCATATTCATCAAAAAGCTGAATCAAAGACGGTGGAATGAACATATGGAAGCCTTGTAAAAAGGCATTTATCTGAGGTTGAATGGCTCTTGTCATTCTAAGTTCAGTGACAAGCTGGACATACTCAGCCTGAAATAAAGAAAATGATATTAAGAAATATAATAGCAGAAGTATATAGTGATCATGCACGTAAATGCAGTCCTCTATATATTACAAATTTCATCCGCTGTTAAGGTGTTAAGAGTCCCCTACACACTTTCCACACACTGAAGCTACCCAAGATAATTCAGAAGACCCTTTAGAGTTCAGAGCCCTTTCTGTTCTCCCCCCTTCCTGCCAGTCAAGACAACTCCCAAAAGAGTTCAAATCACAGCAGTAGTCACTCAAGATGGACATGGACCAAGACCAAAGAAGTGAATAAAACTTGGTTAGTCATGCCTGCATCATGGCACAGTTAAGCTAAGTGACATAACTCACAAAAAAAGGTAATGTTCTGAAGTTTTATGAGTCAAAAAACTTCCTTGCTTTCCCTGCATCTTTGGGAGTCTAACAGAACATAGTAATTACCCCTGCAAACTTTGTTGTATTAATAACTTTTTTTTTTTAAATAGTCTCAAAAGCCTTCTCAATTGTTAAAAAGAAGAAAAAACAACAGCATTTATACCATAAACATGAAAACAAACAATACAACAGTTTGCATGTTTTAGAGATTTGGGGGCTCTGTCTCCTTTAAAATACTCCCATTAGAAAAGGAATTTACCAGAACTCTGCTTTTGTTGAAAACACAAAAGCCTAGGAGGCAGCTAAAGGAAGGTTTTTAGAAAGAGACAGACATAGAAGTGCCTGCATTAAAGCTGTGCAAACACGTCTCATTTAACCTGACAAAACAATGCAAGACTAATAAAGTATTCAAGAAAAGAAAATTTGTTCTCAAACAGAAATCTATTCCTGGATTATTTTAAGTATATGGTTTCAGAGTAATGCTTTTACTTCCTAATTGTGATTTCTAGTAACGAAATTGTAAAACATACCTCCCAATTAAACCGTCATCTTGCTTCAAAACAACAAGCTTACAAAAATGTAACATGGATTTTTTAAAATTAAAAAACATTAATCTAACATTGAGGCTTTGAACCTGCATAAAAGCAGCTAAGTATTCCTTCTCTCCTCCTCTAAAAAACAAAAAAAGGCCAAACAAAATGAAGCATGAAACATTTCAAAACAGTATTTTTCTGAGGCAGTTCCCTATATGCACAGAAGAACATAGGGCTTAGTCATTTGCCTCACAGCCAAAAGATATTTTTAAATGCATTACTACTGTTTTATAAGAGTGAGAGGACAATTAATTTGTGAAGTGCTCTGAAGACATACCTAACCAAGTCATCAGCAGCAGAGCTGTTCCCAAAAATCTAGTTTTCATCTAGTAATCTCCCTAGGTTGCTTCTAGTGTCAGTGGAGCTGAAGACATCTCCCTTTTTTAATGAATTAGATGAGAAGCCAAAGGAGATTAAGTGCACTAGAAAAATCTCAACCTCTACAACTACATTTATGAGCTCTTGGAAGAAATAAGAAACTTCAGCAATACCAGGATTAAAAGTAATGTTAACATTGTTCTTCAGTGATCAAAAACATTTGTTTTTCAGTCTGTTACATGTCAGGCTATTCAGAAAACAGCATTCTAGAGAAAATTTCACATTCTTATTTTGAAAAATCAATTAGAAAAAGATATGATGTACATAAGCACCTATTTTCTGCATTACAAATATATTTACATCAAACATTTCCATTACAAAAGAAAACAGTTGCTGTGCTTCAGGTATAACAAGAAATCTTTAAACAGCCTGGAACAGCAGAGTGTATCGACTACCAGAAATGGTGCATGCTGAGAGACCTGCACCACAAAATTTACATAATGTATGCCAGCGAAAAATGGTCAATTTGTTTTTGCCTTTGTTCACTTCATTTGCATTTTATTCCCTCTCAGAAGCCTCAGGAGCACATTACAAAGAACAAATACCTTCATAATTTTGTACGCAGTCTTACATAGTGCATAAAAGATACAATTCACTCTTTGTTCAGTGAGATGCACATCACAAACATGATGACAAAGTCTAGCCTGGGTAAGGGCTTGTTCTGGGTTTTCCTTTGAGGTGAAGCGAAGATGGTACTTTTCTGACTTCACAACCCCATCCACCAGGGTGAGACAAGGATCAACTTCCATTATGATGTTCAGATTTAGGGGGCAGCCACATTCTAAAGCTGTATGAAGAAGTTGTGTGGTTTTTATTGCCAAACAGCACGGCCAGGTCACAGAGAGACAGGTCCCAAAGACAGGGAACCTCTATGACTGTAGAGTTTTGGACTACTTTTTGAAACAGCATACGGTCAAACTTTGTCTCTTATTTCTTCTAAAAGTAAGTAGAAAGCTACAAGAACATAAAGAGCAAAGAATAAAGAAAAACACGTAGCAAGGAAATAGGAAAAAGCAAGTCTTTTCCCCTCTGAGGTCTCCGCATTATCATCATAAAAGGCAGTTGAACCACTACTATAACTATAGCAGAGACTTCAGTTGCAGCGACACAGATAGTCCAATTGCAAGACTGGAACATTTACATCGTGTGATCCCACAACCATTCACCTATTACACAATTGATGTAAAAAGAGAATTTGCTCACTCAAAGAAAACAGCTTTTAACAAATAACTATTACTGCTACTCAATGGCGCTTTTTTTTTTTTCCCTTTTTCTTTTTGCTTTTCAGTAAGAAGGAGATGGATTGTTTGGATGGCTTCAGTCTTATTGTTTTTGTTTATTTGAGTTTTGTGGGGTTGGTTGGTTGGTTTTTTAAGGAATAAAGATTCACTCCATTTCATTTCAAAATAGGTTATCTTCAAACAGGTAATCTGCTCTCACGCAGACACAGCAAATTCTTTTAGAAGCTGAACTTCCTTCTTCCAGAGGTATAGCAAATACAATGAGTTTTAAACAGAAATCTTTTATTCCTCATGTAAAGGCAGAAAAATATATATATATGTTGCAGGAAAGAAAGACATTGCATAAATTATAGAACACTCTTTTCTGTTTAACCTATTAGAGCTGTTTAGCTAAAGCATACTGCAAAGGCATGCAATGTTAAAGAAAGTGGAAAAAATGCCCAAACAGTACTAAAACCCAATAAAGCACAGATCTACAGTTTTCAGCAACTCGGTTCACTGTTGTCAAGATCAGCATTAAACAGGAGACAGTGCCATCTTATAGATGTTGGTCGACTTTACATTTTGCAGTCTTCGAATTCAAAAATCAGTGAATATTAACTGTTCAAAAGCTACTATTATAACAGTTTGCTGTTTCTCCCCACCCTTCAAATAAGAGCTACACAAACCCTAGTCCCCTCCTGTCTATGCTGAGGGTGCATCTGTTCTACACACGTTCAAGCACCTTTTTCAGACTGCACCGCAAGTGACAAGTTAACAGAACAATGTGAGCTATTAATGGCTGAGGATATCCTCATGTGGGCAAACTTCTCATTGCATGCTAACTGGTAACTGCGAAATGCTTTTTAAATGGTTGTTAAAAAGCCACAATTTATTTCATCATCATATCTGTTTGATACGCTGAGATCAAGATGGTCCAGAAACAAGAAACAACATCCTTGCTTTCTCTGATAGGTAATAAAGAGATTAATCACCCACTCACTTCACAATCAGACTTGTTTTACTGTCTGTGTTCCTTCATGAATGACTATATTGCAGGAGACAGGGCAGACTCAGGGTAATAATATGTATGCCAGTTATTGCAATGGCACTCTGCCTTAATGAAAATGAGGATTAAGCATACAAGTCAGTGCCAATGGTGCCAACAGAAACTGAAATTTTGTTAGAGCAAATGCTGACACCAAGTGGTCATTTACCATTACAACAGCTGTCTATGCCAGCGGCAAAACTGAATGAAGACTGCATACACAAAGCAGGTTAGACTAGATCAGCACAAACGAAAACCAAAGCACAAAGACTAGGAGAATCAAGAGTCAATGACACAAAAACAAACAAACAAGTCCACTGATACAGATACCTACTAAGTGAATTGCAAATGGCTGAAAAGCTTCCTGCAGCTCTCTACTCTGTTAATCATTCTGTATAGCACTGCGTGGCCATCTAGGGCCACAGACTGCCCAAAGAGGCAGCATGCTCTGCAACATTACCCACAATTTTACTTTTTAGCAATTGTTATTGTTTTACTCTCCTGGTATTTAGTCATGACTTAACTTCATGAATATCAGTAACTTTCAAAATAAATGTTTTATTTTTTCTTCCAGAAGTTCTGACAGAAAGAACATCAAAGCTGAACACTTAACAGAAATATTTAATAGTACTACTTCAACAACACATTAAGCTAGAAAAAGGGAGAAAAGTGTTCACAACTTTTTTATTTTACGTATATCCTTCAAAAATGGTGCATGATTTATGCATCCAGTTTTTCAGGAAGTGAGTACAATTGCTTTTCTTATACTGCCAGCTTCTGAATAAAACTGTTCACTCACCTTGTTTTCCTGCGTAACAAGTATACTCGCACCCCCAGGCTTTAATGGCACTTCTTCCATTGCTCCAAACACATCAGTCTCAACAGAGAAGGTCAGCTCTAAACCCAGATCACTGATGTCATTATCTAAAATCCACTGCAAGTTTTTTGCATACTCTGGATCAATAGACGCTACATCCTGGTAATTTACAGGTATACCTTGAAAGAAAAATAAAGATGAAGCCCCTCAAGTAAGTAGGATAGAGCAAAAAGGGTTCTAGCTTAATATATAGTAGAAGATTGCCCTCTAGAGAGGAAACAGAATAATGCAGCAATAGAAGAAGGAAAAAAGGGATTCACCATTATTAAACTACAGCAGAACTGTATTTATTACATTTTAAAAGCAGTAATTTCCTCTGTGTGTTTTTCTTCCTAGTGAAGCAAATGGCATACCACCTGACCACAAATAGTTTACACAATTTTAGATGGCTAATAGATTTTAGTAGAAGCATCTAACCATACAGAATGCACAACCTTAAATAAGTGACCTGAAAAAAAACTCTTTAAAAATTTTCTATGTAACTTGTAGTAACCCAAATCTAATTTTTTTGTTGCACAATCTCTCTTCTCCAAAGAAAAAGACTTACAACTGGGAAAAAAAATGAATATCTTTCTGTATTTTGAAAATTCTTTCACTCTTCAGTTCTGTTTTTAATCTTTTTTTATGAGTTGCATTATTCAGTTGAAAAAAATTATTCATAAAAATTTCACATTTTTAAACTGAACTTCAAGTCACTTAGAACCACTGACATACACAGAGGTGCTAGAAGTTTGGCTTCCAGCCCAGTACGGAAACTGCCTATTTACATCCCCTTCACAGACATGGCACTCAAGAACAAGTTTAAGCAAACATGTCCAGAACAAGGTGACTGAGTTTGCACAAAAAAACTACCTTTTCACTGCACAAGAAAGCAAACCTGAGTGACTTTATGAAAATAGATAATATAGATAACTGTCGAGATAGATAAACATACCTGGAAAAGAGGTAGGAGGTATGAGTGTTAATAGGTTTAGAGAAAAAAACAAGTCACTGGGAAGTACTCCCATTGTTTCACCATCTTCTGTACATTTGTAAGGTGTCACACAAATGTTCTGTTAGTAGAAGTCTTAACACTCTATGGACTGCAGGGGCAGCACCCCACAATTCAGAGGTTAACAGCTTGTACAAACATGTAAATGCAAAAATCATGTTACACTATTTCACTGGAAGGACTAATGCTAGAATGTTTCACACAAAAAATGTAAGGCATTGTTTTTCTAATAAAACTTAGCAACATTCCAGTGTAAGAGAGAATTTACTAATGGATTTTCATTGTCATCTTTCCAAAAAGTCCAATAGTTGTCTAGGTTCTAGAAGACTTTCACATTTCCCTACTACTAAGCATATGTGCCTTTCACAGATGAAATGTAGAAATAATGCCATCTCTGGGGAACATAACGAAAACACAGGAAAAGAAACAGACTGAAAAGCAGCAGACTCTTTTAGACAAGAAACTTAAATACGGTGTCACAAGGAAACTACACTCATAGTCAGCATATTGTGACACCAAAGCACTAAGCTCCCTCATTTGCTTGACAGATATTTTACCAATCAATGCAGACTTGAGCCAGACAGTTAAAGAAACTTCATCAGCTATATCAGGACAAGATTTTAGTGAGATATGTGAGATATTATAGTGAGATATGCCCATGAGATAAGGGCAATAAGTATTCAAGGATTTATGATTCCCTCAACTCAAAATCCACTGACCCAGAAAACACGTTTTCACTTTTGTTCATAACGCTTATGAATATTTCTTAATATTGCAAAGAGGAGACTTACACGTACAAGGATATTGTACAAATAGGAATTTATTAGCTAGGCTGCTATGTGTCTTTGTGGGTTGGAGTTGGAAGTTTCCTTTTCCAAACAGTAAACTGAGTCCTTAGAAAAACTACGACATAACTGGATAATAGCACCGGTGAAAGTCTCTTCTCTTCCTCCATTTAAGGAAAAGACAAATTGAGAAAAACAGATCTAAGAGACTTTATTAATTTCTGACTGTATTTTTGCCTTAGTTCTACATCTGTAATAGAGTACACTAACAAGCAAAAGGAACCATGAAGTTTAAGAATACAAATAGAAGTCATGCCAACTACGAATCTAACGTGATAAACCACATTAGCTGGGCTATCACCAAAGTTGGAGATCTTTCCTTGCCTACCAGATATCCTTGCAGAAAGATCTCATTTTTATTGCAGTGTAAAAAGATGATGAGTCTCAAAGAAAGTAGCCATGCTTGCTCTCACACGTCTCAGCTTCTACCTATGACACCTCATGTCTGCTGACTAAACAGAAGAGCTCCTTTGAAAGAATTTCAAACTATTCCTCAGATACAGGAGATCTTAGCACAGAACTAGTGGATTCAGTGCCATCATTGTAAAAGGCAAGTAAAATGAAGGATCTCAGTGCAAGGTGAAAAACCAAAAGAAAGGAACTGGTTGCAGGCTTCAAGAGGAGATGTAATACTCCATTCTCTATGGCCCTCGAGTAGCTGAAGGGTACCTCTACTAAGTCTGTAGCCTAGTAACTTGTATTTGGCATGAACAACAGTGAGCATAACCCATAGCTAAACCTGGAACAAAAATAAAATAAAACAAAAACCTCTCAGGAGTATCAAGCTGGGGTGCATCTCAGCTTCCTTAAGCAAGGAGAGAAAAGTTGCACAAAACTGAGAGAAGAGGATTAAAAAGGTTTAAATAAGTCACTCTAGTGCAGGAAAAAACAATTACTTTGGGAAACAGCAGCATAATTTTTTCATTTTATTGCATTTGGTAAGTAACAAGAGGTGACAAAAACCTGTGAACCTTCTGAACTTAAATGAGCTGAATGTGTCAAACCTCTGGAGAGTTACAGGACATCTGTTCAACAAAATGGCAAGACCTTATTAAGAGGGACTGTTGAGATCTTATTAACAGAGGCCACTCACTGCTATTTGGTTTGGAATAGTGATATGCTCTGTTAGAAGAGACGCTGCCTTTCCTTTCCATTGCCAACTGCTGATTTACATACTGTGCTGATTTCTCGCTTCAGGAGAAATATAATTCTGTGACATGAGTAAGAAGCAAAAGAAAATGCCTGGTAACCTGTGATGAACTCTAGACAGCCTTAAACTTCAGAAGTGGTAGACTTTAAATTCAGACTATAAGAACAGGTTACTATTGCAAAACGGAGAAGGAAAAAAAAAACAAGCAACAAACCATCAAGTCATCTCATCAATTGAAAAACCAACAAATCTAGTAATCCCAATCCAATTCAAACTAGGAAAGAATAAAATTAATTAGCAGTCATATCCAAAAGAGGTCACAAGATCAAGACCTGACTGTTCTCAAAGCATGTGAATAAATAGAAAAAAAAATTTTCATTTGTGAATACAGCACATGGAGATTATCCCGTGACTGTCATTCTTCTGCTCATACAGAGGAATCTCTTTGATGACAGGCTAATCCTTACGTCAGTGTCAAATTGTGCCATACAAAGAGATGCCTACTTTAGAATCCTTTTCCTATGTAAGGATTAATGACTACTGAAGGCTGATGAGGCATTGCCAACGTGGTGTTACTTCAGACTAGTGTCCTCCCTTGATTCTTGCCCAGTACAGAGTTGCAGTCCCACAGCAGAAACCAGAATCATAGAATGGTTCAGGTTGGAAGGGACCTTAGAGATCATCTTGTTCCAATCTCCCTGCCATGGGCGAGGACACCTCCCACTAGACCAGGTTGCCGAAAGCCCCATTCAGCCTGGCTTTGAATACTTCCACGGAGGGGGCATCCACTGAAGGAGAGGAGTAAAATGTAACCCTATTCTCAAGCAAGATGATCTTCGCAATGATGAATTGTCCTGGTTTGACCTAGCAGACAGCTAAATCCCACGCAGTTGTTCGTTCACCCTCCCCCCTCCCAAGTGGGATGGGGGAGAGAATTAAGGAATAAATACGGTAGAACTCGTGGGTTGAGATAAAAGCTATTTACTAAGACAGCAGAGAGAATAAAAGAAATACCAGTATATATATATATATAAGAAACAAGAAATAATACACAAAGCAAGGGACCAACAACCGATACTCAACCGGCCAGCAGCCCCTCCCTCCAAGCAAGAGAGCGATTTCTCTTCCGTAAAAATCACATGATGTGATGTGGTATGGAATAGCTCTTTGGTCAGTTTGGGTTAGCTGCCCTGGTCCTGTCCCCTCCCAATTCACAGCTCCTTATGCCTTCTAACTGCTTCACTGAGGAACAAAATGTGTCCTTGGCTGTGTTCAACGCTGCCAGGTGTTATCAGTTGTTTCTCTTCTGGGAACAAAACACAGCTTCATACCAGACACTGTGAGAGAAGTAACTTCTGTTAGAAACTAAGACATGAATGCACCATCGGACTGCAACAGTGTTGCTCTCCAATCACTTTTAGGGAAAAGAAACAGTAAATCTAAAGTTAAGAGTCCATCTGTCCCATACTCAGCAAACATCAGAGAGAGACTGCAGACAAACAGACTGATAGTAGAAAAACAGAATGAGATCCCTTGAAAGCCTTGCTAGGGCTTGAAGTAAGGAGTGGTTCTTGAGGAAGAGTAGGACTCCCTATCCACGTTCTTGAGGAAAAGTAAGATGTCAAGCTATCTTATACCTCCAAAGAAGATTAAGAAATAGCACTTCAAAAGAAGGAACATTCTGCATGCTGTGGCAGTTCAGAAGAGAGGCTCAGTTCAAAAAAGTAATCACTACCACATCATGACGTAACTGATATGCACAAAAGATTAGCAAGACTCTTTCCACTTTTAAACACACACACAAAAGGAAAAAGAAAGAAATTTACTACTCAGACAATTGTTATGAGTAATAAACAGGCTTTTAATAAAATCATACCAAGAATATGTTTGTAGAACGACCTTGTGAAGTAAATATTCACCAGTTGCCTGTGATTCAGAGCTAGTCCCAGGATCTGGCCTGCAAAACGGAAGTAGTTCAAATGATCTGGATTTACAGAAGAGTTGCTGTTTGGCTGGAAGGTTGTTCCTATAAAATAAGAACATAATTGGGTTTCATGATTTATGTATTTATTTTAAGTGAAGTTCACATTTGTCGAATACACTAACCATTTGAAAACAAAGTTCTCTTTAGGAAGATTGTTTTTTTCTGTTCATGTCAGAAAGACATCAGGAAGAAACGTGTTAGAATGTAATGATATCATATTACTACAGTGATACTACTCGGTCACTCTTCAAGGCAACACTCTGAATTAATTATCAACAAAAGAGTAAACATGATCTGCTAAACTCAGTCCTCCATCTTGCTGTATTTCTACCTACTGTCTTGGGCCATGCTTCTACGAACTTGTGAACATGCTCAAAGAAAGAATCAGTATACAGTCACTTCCTTTCATCTGATTCCAGCCAGATGCAGATAGAAGGCCATCCACTCCCAGTCTCCTTGGAAGAGACCATCTCAAACAGACATCCCTGAACTACTTTCAACTTTCAGAAACTGATCTATGCTTCTGCTGTTGACTGAAATCCTTGCCACTTTCTGAGACTTTTTAAGGTGTAGGGCAAAGCATTTATCACTGCTGCTGCTATGAAACCTTTTACTGATAAAGATATGCTATGTATGAAGCACCAAAGAGACAAAAAGTCAAATGCAAGGTAGATCGACAGCTGTTTTTACCAGAAAAGTGAATTGCTTGACTTTGTGGTTTTTTAAAGAGAAATAAAGGAATCTCTCTACAGCTTCCTTATAGGTGCAGAAGAAAGAGAAACACTTTCTATACTGCTGTCAAAGCACTATGTTCCTCTAATACCATACAGAAACAGGATAGTATCATTAAACAGCATGGACTCACTAATAACAACTCACTCTCTGCTTACAAAAGAGAAACAAAATTAAGAAAACTTCAAATAAAAAAATTCATTTTTAGTTATAAAAATATATGTTGAACAGAGCACTTATCTACACAACAATACAATTCTGTCAGTCACACTTTTTAAAAGTAAAAATTGTACAATCTGCAATCAGTTAAGTGATTCTTGGATTATAAAAATGCTTTCTTAAAAAGATGCCCTAAAATAAGGAAAAAAAAAAAAAGCAGAGACATACCATCAGCTGACTGGGTAAATAAGGCATAATCTGGGTTAACTATTTCACTGGATAAGATATCAAACCACTCACGCACCACACCCTGTCCCTGCATGTCAAAAGAATAAAACATATTAGTACCTAGAACTTTTACAGGGCAGTTAAGCTAGGTAACCACACATTTCTCAATAAAAGTACAGAAATTATTTTAAATTTGGATTTAATGTAAAAACAAGATTAGTTTTTCCATACATAGCATAAAGGAAGACAATGCCATTTTACTCACCATGCCCTCTTCTCCATGAAATCGTACAGCAATCCCTTGCTTCAATTTTGCACAATTTGCTTTAGAGACAACTTCACAGCTACTCCTAAAAATAGAATCTAAATACAAAGTATCAATTAATTTTAAGTCTTAATTCATTTAACTTCAGTGTATTTCAGAAACAGAACATCCTGTTTATGACAATACCTCTGTGAACCAGAAGGATGTCATTTTCATTGACAGGTCTGTGAACCATGTCTGAGTCTGGTTGCCCTGAATGCAGATGTTCATAGAACCATTCACAGCGATCTTTAAATGGCTGCAAAACAAGAAGTAAACTCCGTTAGATGCACACAGATGCACACGACTAGGTAATTCCCACATCACAAGCATGGCTAGAAAACATCATTCCATCTTAACATCAGGCAGCGCTTATTTACTCTGCAGATGATGAAGCACTGGCACAGCTTGCTCAGGGAGTTTTTGGAGGTCTTCAAAAGTCACTTGGACATGGCCCTGGGCACCCTGCTCTGGGTGACCCTGCTTGAGCTGGGGTTGGGCCAGATGGACCCAGAGTTTCCGCCCAATCTTAACTGTTCTATGATTCTGATTGATTTTGAGATGCGCTGAGTTACTCCTTAATAAGTTATTAAGTATTTTGAGAAGTGGAAAGGGCTAGACTTGCTCTCAAGTGCTTGCTGAAATCTGGGATGCATAAGGACTGGACCACCAGCTATGAAGCAGCAGCTATCAGATGGACCACACAGAAGAAAAAGATCACAAAACTTTTTCTGAGACAGGGACATGAGATAAAAAGTCCCTGGCTTCTGTAACATTATCGTCAACTGTAGCTGAGCATAAAATCTCAAGTGATACAAACAAGTCATACTTGTAAGTTCATTGACAAAAAAAAAAAAAGCTAAAAAACTTTCAAATGCAATTCCTCAGTGAGAAGCGTCTAGTTTGTTTGACTTAGTATTTAAATTGATGTTTTGCATATCTGAGGCTAATATGATGTAAGCATGGCCTCTCTTAAAATTCACAGTACTTTTAGTTGATCTAACAAACAGGGTATCAGTTCTCAGGGTCTCTTCATTATTTATAGGTAATTAATCAAAACAAAAAATCCATCTGAGAAAACATGACACCTACACTGCATCTACAAATAAAACTGGATTATCAAAACCAACATACATCTAAAAACAAATGTGCAGTACCACTCACAACTAAAGAAACAAAGGCTTTTGAGCAAACCCTCCACAATATTTATGGAATTTTTTTAGTTGGTCAGAAGAATTTTTGTCGTTGTCAGCAAAAACTGTCTCTAACCAAAATGGTTTACAGATAAATCTTTCTAACAGATAAAAAAGCAAAAGTATATCAGTGTGAGCTGAGTGAACAGGTTCCCAGTAGCTCAGTGTGGTCCAAAGGCCATCTTCATTTGTAATAGAACAAATGCACAGCTCTATCCCAAAGCTACAAGCCTCCCCCAGCGGAGGGCCACAAAGATGATAAAGGGCCTGGAGCATCTCCCCTATGAGGAGAGGCTCAGTAAGCTNTGTGGCTGTGTAACATAAAGCATCAGACACTTTCATGCTGGGGTTTGCTTGCTATTTTTTCCAGTCTGGAATTCATATGCCACATTAAATGAAAAAGTGAGCTTAGGTTATAGAAGACATCAGGACTTTACCTACAAAAAAAACACCACACCTACCCACAACCAACCAAATGGGAGGAAACAGTGAAAAGGGTAAAATTACAACATGATACTTCACTGAAGGAGCTGCCACTAATTAATGATGGCAAAATCGCCTAATAACAGTACATTCATTCTCTGTTTTTTCTGTTTAATCTTATAGTTTAGTATCTCAGATTCAGAAGCACTGGAGGCCACACTTAGTTCTTCTATCCTCCCCAAATGGATTTTAAAGAGAAAACAAAACCTCTTATATTCACATAAACTGTAGCAAAACACCTCTTGACATTTACCTGAGCCTTTATGATGTGCATAAATCTGGACATCAGTTCAGGGCACTCGAGAAGGAAATGAAAGTGATCAAAAATTATTTTGGGATTTCTGAAAGAAAAATACTTTAGGTTAGAAGCCTATTAGTCAGAGATTTGATAATAATGCTTCATGATACATCAAGGCTACTTAAAGAGATGATGCAACCACCCCTATAGAACAGCTCCAACAGACCCTTCTATTCTGTAATGTTTTCATTGTTTCCAAATGACTTACACTACCTCATCCTTCCTACACGAAGGATAAAAGTGGCTCTTCAGATAGAGGACATGGTTATAAGCTGGGCAGACCCTGAAAAAACTCTAAGAACAAAGTGTACTAAGATGGTGACTCCCTGAGAAGTCACAACGTTTAACATCTGAAGAAGAATGAAAGTTTTCATTTGCCTCAAAAGAAAGAGCTTTATTTGGAAGAATAGAGGAAAAAACCCGCTAAGGAAATTACTCTGTTGCTCTGTGAAAAAGATTTTGTTCACAAAACCTCACCAAATCTTACAGAATGATTGCTTATAAATGCAAAAGAACTAATTTAAGCCTGAACTCTGAACCATTAATACACACTCCCTCAAAATTCAGAAGGACAGTTAGAGTGTGTATAATGCATATGTCACAATAACCTCAAAGCACAACTCAGTAAGAAGAAAAAGTATATGAGTTTGGACCATTTCGGAAAAAAATAAACAAATTAGGAACTCCACATTCCTTGAAGCTTACCGGTTAACAAAACACTTTAGGACATCATCGTGTTTACAAACAAATTCTATAAAACGAGGTGATGTCATCCTGTTCAAAGAAAATCATAAGATACTTATATTTAATTAAACTGAAAAGAATTTGCATTATATGTGTTGTTGCACGTTTTTTTAATAATGCTACGCAAATAAAAACTGATGGCTTTTAACTAGCCAATCATTAAACAAAACACTCAGCAACATTAAAGGATATGAAGATATACATCTTCCTATTGAATCCTCCCAGCTTTCAATACAATGGAAGTACACATATGGAAGGACTATTATTATTTACACAATACATATTATATGCACATTGTTCTATATTCTTGTTCATTGGCTAAAACTCTTACCGTGCACCTTGTAAATTGCAGTAAGTGAGGAAAGGAGCTACAAAGAAATAACATTACAGTGAACTCGTTAATTACGGGAGGCATGGTGAAATTTAATAGCTTCTTAAAGGAAGAAAATTACTTGCCATACAAGTGGCTCACACATTAGCATGGGACTTGATTTTTTTCTCCTATATAATATGTTTGGAGAACATGGGAGGGATTTACACGGGTAAAAATTTTACTTCATTTGTTTACATCTCTGTTCTGTGCTTTTCAGAAAGAGAGAAATACTTAATGGGGTCTCTTAGTTTCTACTAGAGCTAACGAATACTTGAAACCAAGGATAAAAATCCTCTTAGCCGCTCAGTATCTAAAAAGGTAGTGAAAAATAGTGCCTTTTAAGAAGTCAAGGATAATAATCCTAGAAGACCTCTGAAAAATTACTAGAGCTCTGAGTTATTAAAAAAAAAAATCAACTACTATAAAAAGTTTAAAAAAAGATTTCCAACAACAAAATTTCCAACAACCACGTTCCCCACATCAATTTAGATAAAAGAGCTGCTCAGTTTTATATAAAACTGAGCTATTTTCCTTCCCTTTCTTATTGTTTTGAAAAACCAAATCTCACCATATCCTTCGCCTTGCACCTACAGAAATCCAACAAGCAAACAAGATCTTCCACGCAGAGATAGCACACAAAGATTTTAAAAACACTACTTCTGGTCTGAGAGGGCCTTAAAAGAGGGTCTTCTCTGAAAGGAAATGAACTATCTTTACAGCTTGTATGGAAATATACAGCTTTAGATGTAATTTACAAAAATCAGTATAAACTGTTTGATTTTGACGCTGAAAATTTGAAACATATTTCAGTACATTGACAGAGAATGCCTACATTCAAAATGAGCATTCAAAAAAAAGCAATCATGACAAGCAAAAGAAAATAATCTTAATGTTTCAAACATTTTCAGAGCTCAAGTGCTAACTCTCCCTTTCTACTCGGTAATTCATTAGCCAGACAACTTCCCATTAAAGCATGAAATGACATCTTTTAATGCATTAATATTATGAACAATGGAAAAATATGAGCTCTGTTTAGCCTCCATCAAACATAAAGACACTCAAATCTAAAATTAGAGCCATTTTAAATTATTTTCTGTCTGAAAATGTCATTTGTTGGAATTTCAAATGGTATTTGAAGATGGCAGCAGAACTGACACCATTATGCCATTTATTCCTATGAAAACTTCAGTAGAACAGAATAAATCTACCATTTTTACATTTCACTACAAAGTTTTAAGAAATCCTAAATAAACCCAGAATTCAGGCATGCTCTGCCTCACTTTTCTGCATCCCAAATTCTCCAAGTTACCAATAAGTCATTGAAACAGTTCTCACTCTCCCAGCTTCAATGATAGCTCTCAAATCTACATAATATCCACAGGGTTTTTCCCCAGAGTGTAAAAGCATGCTGAGGGACAGAACCATTGGGCAAGGCTCACAGGCAACTCAGCAGGATACAGATAGCTTTGAATTTAATCTTGGTATAGACATAAATTGAAGGGGAAAAAAAAAAATGTACATATTCACTTCTATAAACATTCCTGCTCTTCACTTGGCTGTCATAAATCAGACTGTTGGCACTACATCTTAGCAAGTTTTGACGGAGATTTCAATGGGAATAGCTTACAAGCAGTTTCTTATTCAGGACAAAGTAAAATTAAAAGCCAAAGTAAGGGGCTTTTAATGTGTTGAACTCCAGAGCATCTTCCAGAACGCCCACAGAGAAAGCAAGAGAAAATCAGCACTAGCTGATTTGAAAACTTTTAATCCACTAGGCTTGGCAGAGAAAGAAAAATCCTTCCAGCAGCAGGGAATAACTCGGAGTTGTCAAGTAGAGGAAACCTCACTTCAAGATTCCTCAGGGAGCTGATCAGATCTCCATACTTTCCTAATCCTCCACTCTGGAGAGTCAAAAGATTTTTTCCTTGCAAATTCACTTGACACATATAATCCATAACAAGCCTGGACAGCTACAGTGGACACTTTTTTTTTTTTTGCTTTTTAAACCAGACACTGATGGTATCAAATTTACATTAGTTATGTCATGTCTATTCCACACCAAGTAATATTTGCTATCCTGGGGCAGAATTCCAAGAGTGTTACTTTGAGATGAAAGGCTTCTTATTATAAATTTCTGCAATATTGCCAAATGAGTCTTGTCCCAACTGTCATTCTCATACACAAAAATAATCTGCACTTTTTCTGAGATCAATTATAGCTGCTGCTGGATAATCACATTAAACTTAGGAATATTTTCACACTAAGAACCAGCAGCAGAAACAGCTAAATTTCAAGAGATCAAAACTACATTTCCTGCGTGTATCCCACATGATTAAAAAGTGACATTCAGTATGAAACCTGCCCCCATGCAGTTACCTTCAAAGGCAACAACACTGTGCAAAATTTGCTGTGCCATTTGGTGCCATTAAAGCAGTGAAAAAAATAATCAAATAATTGAACTGGTGAAAGCATCAGAAAGCATGCCCTTGACTGCCATTAATAACATCTGGTCAGCACCAATGTTCTCCCGAGAAAGCACACAATTTTAAAATTGAAACAGCTTAGTTAACAAACAGGATCCTTCTTACCCCTGAGGCATCTGACAGGAGCAGCACATATAAAATGCTTGAATGACAGCACTTAGCCTGTTTGCTGTCATGGAGATAACATCCTGGCAATCAGCATAAGCTTCCTGCTTCCCGGCAGCTTCATATGTTTTCGAGTCCCCTGTGTCAGCAGATAGCTCTTTCCTGCTCTCTGGTCCTGCAGTGGCAAAGGAAGGCGTAGGAGTAGCATCCTGGTGATCTGGTCCTTTTTGCTTCAGCAAAATAGAAGTAATGTTGGCAGAGTCCCTTTTGTTTTTCATCAGCTCTGTGGCTATAAGAACTAGCCATTCGTCTAAAGAGTGCCAGAGCAGTTCTAGTGGCTGCAATAAAAACACACAAAAAACACAAAAAAGAACGTTTACATTGAATAAGATGATCATCACATCATTAATATTAAGGCAAATAAATATAATGCACCTTTAAAAGTTCTAAATAGTGCTTTGGAGGTCATTTTAGACACAAGACTAAAATATTCCTATAAAATTCTCTACCTGTAGCCACAGAGCACAAACAGAAAATTTCATATAGAGTGAAAACAATCAAGGAAGAGATTGAACAAAGGTAAAATAATTTAAGGAAGGGTGAAACACTGAACTGTTAAACACAGTATGGCCTCATTGTTGTTACACAGCACACTACTACCTGACAGTTGCAATCAAGCAAAGACAGTAATACACATCTTAAGTTTTAAGACCAAGAGTTTTTCAGTTCTTTCTTAAGGTCCTGCTCAAAGAACCTCCCCCTACAAGGTGGATGGAGCCAACCCTAAACAGAGCCAGAGATTCAGACCCATGCACATATCTAGTAAATTGTGCTTTATGCATAGCATGAGATCATACAGCTCATTTTGATAGTATCCCAGATGTCTGAGATTGGGAGTCGCTAATAGGTGGCTTTATGAAATAGAAACAAGCATTAGTAGAATGTCACAGCAATTTTTAAAGCTATGCATTTCCTCTGAGCAAAGATGCTCTTTACTCACTACCAATATTACCAATATAACTGAAATCTGGCACCAATTGCATTGTTAACATTTGCTCTCAAATGCAGGCCTACTGCAGAGGAGGGAGAGGGCTGAGATGTGTGGCTTTCTTATGGGAGTTTCAAAGAACATGAGAGGCCTGACTGGGCTGCTCCTTAGCGCTGTGTATGTTCTATGAGTACTGGGAGACATTTCTGACTGAAGTTTTCCATAATATTGCAAAAGAAAAATTAACATTTAACACATTCTCTTTTCCATATATTACTGTTGAACCAACATTTTTCACCAATTAAAGAATTTAAAGACTTAACAGGTACTGAAAAATATGTTCTCTGCCCTAAATATATTAAGAGCTATTTGCAGCATAGAGTACCAGAAGTCTACGTTACTTGGATGGCTGTCAGTGTACCTCATAACCATACGCTCTCACAACAAATTACTTCCCATGAGAGCTGTGTACTAAAAGCTTGTTGAAATTTACTGTTAAAAAACTCTAATGCTTCCATTGTCTCCAATAAGAAACATGAGGAAAGCAAGCCAGTCTGATCTCCACGCCTGGTAGGCTTTGTTCTACATACTGTATGAAGCTAACATTTCCTTGTATTCCTAGTGACCACAAATTTCTCTAGATAGCCTGTAGTGAGCTACATAAAGGGAGCCCTTGTAAAGCAAAGATGGCCCTGTAATTCTCTCATTCTTGCCAAGCAACAACACTCCTCAGAAGCCTCAGATCAAGATATCAAGATATATTCACATTTTCAATCCATTCTATAGTAACAACTCTTCAAAAAAAAAAAAACATAAATAATTCAAAAGACAAGAGGCAAAATTACTAGGAATTTCTGACACACTCCAAAGTATGTTCAAACTGTATACTAATAAAAAAAAAAAAAAAACACTGTAACAGTGTTTAAAAAAAAAAGAAAAAATTCTTCATTTCTTATACTGGATAAAATAGCTTTGAATCAAATTTTTCAAAGGAGTTATGAAGTACATCCTTAGAAGTCATCACGTACAGGTCCATTTGGACGTAAAGGGAGCAAGTTCAGAAGAAAGGGGGAAAAAAAAAGTCAGCAACATCTGACAAATGCTCCTCTACATAACTCACAAGGGTACCTGAAGACAGAACTCCTGCTACCCTCAACAACACCTCCAAATAAAAGTTTCTCGATCCATTCATGAAAGGAGACATTATTGGGCTAGAGATTAGTGTCCTATACAGCTAAATAAGGCAATATCTATAGGTCTTGTTCAAATAAACAGCATTCACAGAAAGGGCTGCTGACCATCATTTCTCCGTGCACAGGAAAGTACTCAGGGAAAACCTTACTCAAAATATGAACCAGTAGTTTGAGGGAATTGCTTTCTCACCATAAAAACTGTATTGAAACTGAGATTATCTAGGACATATAACCCCACAACTGAATCCTAAGATCAACAGCAAATTCCAATTTAAAACTACTTTCCTTTACAATTTTCAATACAAATCTGAAAGTTCATGTTGACTTTTTTAAATTATAGATTTAACATTTGTTTTGGGACAGTAACCTCTATGGTTTCTGTACTTAGTAGTCCATATTTAGCAGTTACATGGCCTATATTCAAGGAAAACAAAGGAAGTGTCTCTGTTCCACTGCCCTGTACATCGCACATGCAGATGCTAGTACCAATGACGACAGACAACTGCCAGGTCTTCAAGTACCATTACAATAATTAGCAACTTAATAATCTAGAGATAAGAGAAGCATTCCCTTCTCCCAAAAGGAGAAAGGAGTCCCCACCTTCATATTTTCAAAGAAAGAACAAAAAAGGAAAAATGGGAACATAAGAATAGGAGAGAATGGGAAGTGATTCAATGGACTGAGAACTGTCTCATCTCTCCACTATCCAGTTACAACGTCCAGGGAGGAACAGGCTAATCCAACCACAATTAAGTTTAAATTTGCATTATCACATCAATGTGCCCTACTCCCAAACCAGAATAAGCTCCCATCAGTGGTTTCACATTTTTGACTCTGAAATTCAAATCAGTTCTTAAAATACCATGGAGACAGCACTGGTCCTACAGAGGGGCTGCCCCTGTTTTAATACTTCTAAAATAAAATAATAGCCATTACAAATTTTAAATTCTCTTGATTTTTTCTTTTTGCTTTGTTACCTCATGCAACAACACTATATATGTTGCTCTTTCACTAAAAAACATGGAAGTTGTTTTTACACAACTCAGAATTACTGATATTTTCCGCAACAACTGTTCAAGTTGTAATATTAGTCTACTGCACAAAACTAAACTCCAAACTAAACAGCGAAACAATTCCTCCAGCACATAAAATAGTATGGGCACAAAGGTAGAGTAACTTTGCTGAAATACAACTTCCTTTACAAATTGCAATTTTTTTTCATAGTGAGTTCTGAAATGATCTCTAGTTGAAAAGAATGAAATCTTGTTTTTTCTTTTTTTAGGCTATAAGTCAACATAAAACAAAGTCAAGCCACTCCCAATATATTGGAGAAAAAAGGTACCAGAATATCTATTCAACTTTATCACAGCAAATACTTCCTGTATTAAATGCATTTAGCATCATCTGCTACATTTAAACCAATTTTCATTAAAACTGTTAAAAAATGCTGTATTTAATATATTTTTTATTGTGATTTGGGTAAGGCTTTGTTTTTTGAAAAGGAAAGAAAATGCAGTTAAATTCACAAAGTGCCAATTTAGCTCAACGTATTTTAATGAATAACTCTAAAGGACAAACATTACACTGCACACAGTATGAGGCATTACATGTTCCACACAGTGTTTTTCACACTCAAGCACTAGTTTTATACTGATGATATAAATCAATTTATTAAAACTATTTTCCTATCAAAAAAGAAACATTTATTTTCCAAGTAGTCTAATGTGTTCCTTCTTTACAAGGAAAGAAAGAAAGAAAAATCGAGCTAAATAACTAAACATAGTTGTAATTAGAGTGATGTCTTTCATGAACTTATTAATGTAACTGTTCTAAAAAGTCATCAGAAATAATCTGACAAACATATCAGATCAGCAAACGCATGCAGTAATTTCAAAATACCTCATTTTCAGAACACCCTGAAAGAAATGTGAAGGTTAAAGAATATTCTCATCATGCAATCACTGGCATCTAAATTTGGTGATATGAACTGTGTCATTAAGAGGATGGAAGGAAAAACATGAAAAGACCACCCTTCAGTTCTTATTCTTTATGTGCTCTGAATAGCATGTCAGTTATATTCCCAATGCAGATTTAGTGACATGCAAAAAACTGAGACTGCTTAACAGAGAGTAATGATAAGGTTTCTCATAGGATTCCTCACAAGCACAAAAAAAACTTTAGAAATCAAACACCTAAATGGCTAGAGCCTAAAGTACATGTTTGAAAGCAGCAAGAAATCAAGAACCTTGTGAGGGTAGTAGTAAGATGGTATATTTTAAAGCATATCATAATAAAATCTAAGAATAACTTGGGAAAAAAGTTAATGATCAGAGTGAGAACAATGAACAGATTAGGATCTTTCAGTGTATTTTATGAAGCTGGATAAAATTGAGTAAGAACTCCTAATACATACTATTTTGAAATTACATTAACACAATCTCTTTTACATTGATTAATATTACCACATTTTGAAATTACTATATTCTTAAAGTATTAGAAGTAAAAACCAAAGTTTACCCAAACTGTCTGAGCAACTAAATTCTTAAACTCTAATCAATGATACATCAAAATTAAACAATAAATAAACAGAAATATTAAGATGAGATGTGCATCAGTGTTTAAATGAATCCAATGGAAAAAATAACTAAGGAGAAAGAAAGAGGCAGGATTAACTTAAGAAGGGATAGGGACATCAACCAAACTTACTTCCTGTTCATGAGATGTCTGATTAATGAATGCATGCTTTGTGAAATTCATCTCTTTAACGTCTATCTTCCTAACAACATCATATACTTTTCTGACCTTGAACACCTGACTTCTTGGAGTTTTATTTCCATTGTAGCCCATGTCATTTCCATTACTGGGAGAGGATGGGCCAATGCGAAAGACATGGCAAAATATCCTCACGATCCTTAAGAGACTCTTCATTTGAGCTTCATAATTACTTGACAAGCTGGGGGAAAAAATGGAATATTTAAGTTTCTTTTCCTAGATGAAACAATGTAGTATATTAAGGAGTAAGCAATCTAATGTTAGGGTCTGACACACATGCTGAAAAAAAGCCCTTGTCTTTAAATCCTAATAAGTTTAATTTTTATTTCCTGCACCAGCCCCAAAAGCCACTGGTAAGAAATTCAGCTTATTACAGTAAGGATCTCAATGTAACAAAACAAATTGGGATATCCAGTTGAAAGTATTTTTCAATCCAGAAAAGATCACATCCAATGGTAAAACTGTAACGATTAATCAGATAACACTGCCACAGACCATCCCCGCCTAACTCCTAATCTAAATATCCATTAATTACCTTAACCAGCTAAGGATCCAGAATGGTAAACATGACTGTTTTATTTAAGAAAAACAAATGACCTAAAAATACTACATAAGAATATTGAGGTTTTATTTATTTGATAATAAAAGTTTTATGCCTTATTAACTGGTCAACACTGAAATCTGTAAGAATTCCCTTACCACAAACACAGTGTAAAATCTGAAACATTCATAAGCTCAGGCACAAGTGGAACATTCTATGTGTCTATGTATCCAGGCAAGGGGCCCCAACATAAGATGGACATGGACCTTTAGGAGAGTCCAGAGGAGGGCCACAAACACGATCAGAGTGCTGATCATCATCTTTTCTTACAAGAAAAAAGGCTGAAGGAGCTGAGATTGTTCAGCCTGAAGAAGAGAAGGCTTCAGGGAAACCTCACTGTGGCCTTCCAGTACTCAAACGGGGCCTGCAGGAAAGACGGGGAGTGACTATCAGAGAGTATATCAACAGGACAAGGGGTAATGGCTTTAAGCTGAAAGAGGGGAGATTTTGGTTAGATATTTGGAATAAACTCTTTACGCAGAGGGTGGTGAGGCACTGGAAGAGGCTGCCCAGAGAAGCTGTGGAAGTGTTCAAGACTGGGCTGGATGGCACCCTGGACAGCCTGACAGATGTCCTGGCAGCGGACTTGGAACTAGATGATCTCTGAGGTCCTTTCCAACCCAACCCATTCTATGATACACATACATATTTATAAGGAGGTATATATTTAATTCTATTCTTAAAGTACTTACAGTTAGAAAGCATGTTCTCAAAATACAAGATCAATACAAACCATAAGAATGACATCCTTAGGAGGAAGCTGCGTATCTCTGATGCAATTACTGATCTGCTAATTCACAAATCTGAAATACAGCTGGTTTCAATCTAGCTAAACTCAAACTAGTTATACTTCTGAATAAAGCTCTTTCCTCAGCAAATTTATAGAAGCAACTCAGACCTCCAAAACAAAACAAAAAACAACGTACAACAGAAACAACATACAACACAGTACCCTTAAGTTTAGATGGCATTTAAAGTTTCTAACATTAGTTCTGCACAGTAATGTTGAACAGTGCTTAGCACAACTGTAGTATCACAGTACCTTTATCATGACCTCGCTTCTCTATGATATACGTAAAAGCAAAAGACTTGTTTACAGTACTAGATTTTAATGACTGCCAGCAAGGTGTTAATTAATAAAAAATATACCCACACACCTACTTGAGGATTTTTCCAAACTAAGACATAAAGCACAACTTTCTAGTCATGATTTTGACTTAAACCAGAAGAAGTTTCAATAAATTTGGATAAGAAAGAAATACAAAGAGTAAACACGGCAAGAATTAGAAAGTTTAATTTTCAACCTGGTAACGTACAGTCCCTGACTGGGAGGCCTTAATTTCCAGAAGTTCTGGTCACAATTGCAAACTAGTATTCACAAAATCTCTGCTTACAGATCAGAAGAATCTATGAATACAGGAAGCTAATTCAAGAAGATCATTTAAGTATTGGGATAAAATAAACATTTTGATTCAGGTTTATCCACAGCAACAATGTTTTCCTAGTGAAAATAGCAGTTTAAGTCTCCTGGTCTCCAGGAAGGACTCACTTAAAGAGAACCACCTTTAAGTGCTTTCAAAAGTTTACTGAAGCTTTTACTAGCATATTTGTAGACATTTTGCTAAACCCAATCTACACCAGCAAGACCAAATCATGTCACGTTACAGTTATTTCCTGGAAAGCAGAAATGCGCAATGGAGGGAATGCTAACTTAACAGGCTCGCTGCCGGCATCAAGGCGGAAGTCTACAGCCAGAAGCTTGCTGTCACTCCAGACTACCTGCTAGAAGCATTACAAAAATTTGCTTCAGACACTTCCAAACTAAACAATGAACAAACACAATAGCAACAGGCTGTGGGTTAGTGCCTAGGAAACTAACACTCCCAATGGTGCTGGTTCAGCCATACAAGAGTAACTTCATCAGAATCATAAAGTGCATTTTCCAAACTAATTGCTGGAAGAGAGAGAGAATAAAGAGGTCCTAGCACAGAGGTCTACATGCGCCAAGTACTACCTTCAGCTTCATTATGTTAATGCTAAGAACAGCTGAGAAATAAGTCTGTGCTTCAACTAAGTAAGCCTCAGACACAGAACAGAATTAGAATCAGGAGAGCAGTTTTTGACGTCACATCTTGTAATAGAAAAAGAAAATAATTTCAATATCCATTGTGACAATGTACGAAACAGAAGTGGGCCAGCAAGAGCCTGCAGTACACCCTCAGTACAGGAATCTCCAGAAATGCCTGTCCATCCAGTGCAATACTTCTAACTTGTTCTCAGCCTGACAATCCACACTCAGCAAGTATAGGAGCACATACCAGCTCATATTCTGAGACATGTACAGTCTGTTCCTACAGTCTGTTTCTATAGCCATACTGAGAGAATGTTGCTCAATATAACAAAGCAGTAACAGTAATAAATCAAATAGAAATGCAAAATAATCAGTTTAATTTACATTAAACACATTTAAAGTTCCAACACATTACAGATGAGGTGTTTTTGCACAAAATGCCTCTAACAGATGTCACAAAAATTAGGAAAGCATACTAGGAAAACATACATGCTCATTTTACATGCTTCTCCAACTAATTGCTACTTGCACTGAGACAGCTCGCTGTTAGATGCAATTTTTGGTCTAGCACAGTACAGATGCTTCCATACATATATTAGTAACCATGGAAAACAATGAGAGCCAGCAAATGCAACACCAGTGTCTGAAAAATAAACTAATCTCTTCTCAGACACACCAGGAAAGCAAGCAGAAAGTAAAGAAAAGATGCGGAGAAAAAAAGAAGGGGGGCTGAGAAGTAATGATAGACAGTTGGCTAAAAAACTTCCCTTCCTAGAGCTGATATAGCTGTGTCAAACTAATCAAAAAAATTCACTTCTCTGCAACTCAATCTTCTTGGTGCTAGCAGCTATATGAGAAGATACCAACCTTCTCTCCTGAAACACTTGTGAAGACAGTGATTAAGCAGACCCTGTCACACAGCATCAGAGCTGAGATCCAGCATGTGCCCAGCATCAGATGGTTTCGATTATTAAAACTATTAAGTGGCAGGAACTACCTGGCAGCTTATCAACCAATTTATAATCCTCTCACACTTACCTAAGCAGTTTGTGGCCATTTGTTGTAGCAACTTCAGCAAGACTTGTCAGGATTTTAAGATACTGGCTTTCGCTCTGCTGAGACAAGTGTTCCAGAACTTGCCGCAACTGGTTCATTGAAATAAAAGAGATTGCAAAAAGTCATGGAACGTCAGACCAAAGTTTAATTTAGAACATTATCACCCAATCTAGCTGTAATTTCTAGAAATGTTAATGTACATGCTTCTGTTGTCAGATGTCTTACCTAACCTCAGTTAACATTTTATTAACTCCTTTGTTACATGCTTTTCTCTATCCTAGGCATTTTTTCCACAGAGGAATTAACTCTTCAGTGGCACTGTTCATCATACATTTCTACCGTCTCCTCATTCACTTTCATCACTCTCACTTTCTGAAAGTTCAGTAATCCTTCCCACAGAATTGTAGAAAGGTAGAATGAAAAGGAAAGTCAAAAAAGGCAATCTAGTCCACCACTCTGTTCCCAGGACAGTAGTTACTAATTGAATCTGTGATCCGAAATAGTTTGTCCAATTTGCCTGGCTCGTTTCTAAACACCTTCATGTCTGGAGGTAGCTGCAGCAAGTTCTCTTCTAATACCTCACTATCCTTATCTATGTGAAAGTTTTTCTCAGTGCTAAGCTGAATCGCTAGCTACAGATGTCTACAGCAAAACATTTGTTATGTTTACTGAATAAAATTATTGAGCAGCCTTTTACACATTTAAGATAGATAGTCAGCAAGCCTCTTCCTATCCCAAAGTCCTTCAAGCTATGTAACTGTAATTGTCCCAACCTTTTCATAGCACACATTCCCTGCATTTATTATTTTCACTAAATTCTTAGGAGTCTGTTCACCCGGTCTCCATCTTCCTCTGAACATAATTTCCAAAGATGGATGCAATATTTCAACAAAAGTAGTCAATGAGAACCTGCGCAGAAGGATTGCTTTGTGTCTTAATGGCAACAGAAGCTCCTTCCTTCTTCCTCACTCTTACAATCTCGAAAGCATGATACTGATGTGTCAGTGCAACCTGTAGCCTGCGCTGAACTTCAGATCCTTTTCTACAGAGCTGCTCCACAGGCAGCAGCTTCCCATATTCTATTTGGACACTGATTGTTCCTACTTGAGCACAGGAGCATTGTACTTGTAGCAAGTGAAATCCATCCTTTCTCTCTGCAGCTTATCAATCATTTTTCCAGTTTGTCAAGAACATTTAAAACATGAGTCCTGACTTCTAACATACATCCAAGTCCCTTCATGCCATAACTTTCAGATAATATGAACTGGTCATTACTCAATTCTCTGGGCAAAACAGTTCAGACTTCATCATAGAAAACCATACTTAAAATACATTCTCATTTTTTACAATAACTGTGCCATTAATCATCTAATACACGTTGCATGCATTTTAATTCAGATCTGACTTTCGTACACACACTGACACAACTGCTCAGATCAAACATGCATTTTCCTTGCTTACCGTCTTCACTTCTGCAATATATGACAGTATGCTTTATGATTTACCTTTCTGCAGGAAGTCATTTTTGTTCCATAGTTTTAAGCCTATAACATTTTCTTTCATTGGAAATCATCTACATTATCTCCCCACGCTTCCAATACACACTTAGAGAATTTTCATCTCTGTAACATTTTACTTTATATAACTCAACACTGTTTCAGAAATTTAAACACTGTTTCCATATAGACTTATAAGTCCTCAATATTGTAGTGGAAGTAATGGGGTTATAGAAAACAGTAAAAACTTCCAAAATCTAGCAAAGTTCAGTGAAGTGGCAGCCAATACTTTAGTAAATCTACTTCTCTTTTTAAAAACTCAGAGTCTACAAGATTGTTTGCAGCTACTTTCAACCAAATGATACATTAAAAAAAAAAAAACTAGCTAAACTGGGAGGGAAAAAAAGCAACCCATGCCTCCTTTCCCCTACATAATCAAGAAAAAAATTTGCTTGCTTTTTCTTTGCTTTAGGTCACACTACTCCACGATAATAAAAGAAGGTAGAGAAGAACCAGTGATAAAGGAACAGCTTAGAAATAGGTTCATCTATAGCAATAGTAACCAAATGAAATCGTGGCTGCAGTTTTTTACACTCTAATGGTACATGGCAACTTTGTAAGGATTAGTACTCATACTCTGGACATTCAGGTCATTCTAGACGATTCAAGCCTCAAGACATAGCCTAGAGCAGATAGATATGCACAGATAACCACTACATGAAAGAAAACAGGCACCATTACACTAAGCAATCACATACATAGAATGCTCTACCAGCACTACTGTAACGAAGATTGCAACAAGTCTGCCCTTTTATTTCTTACTCCGTCTAGATGACCTTTCCAAATACGCAAAATAAAAAGACTAAATTAAAATGGATTCTACATTTAATCCCACATTCTTGTATTAGAAACTATGTGAAGATAGTAAATTCTCCATAAAGGAAAAATAAAAACTACATAGCAGACAATTACCGTGGTATACTCAACTGCTGATAACGTTTTCTAATCAGGATACTCATGTTAAGCATTCAGACCTCCACAACACAGACAGATTGGTAGTTCTACAACACATAATACTGTATTACCATGTTTTCCCGTAGATCTTCATTCTGTGTCATTTGAATTATTGTCTGGAAAAGTCGAGGATGGTATTGTATTAAGACTTCACAAGTCTCTCCATACCCACCCTAAAAAGCAACAGTTCAAAAAAAATTTTAATTAAAAGAAATATTAAAATTGGAGTTTATACTATTATAGACAAAGACCCACTGAGGATTACAAATATTTAAAGAAATTCTGAATACAGAAATCCAGTCCTAAAATATACTCCAAGTCAATAATGCATCAAGGTTAGACATTATTATACGTTCGGGAGAAGACAGAATCAAGTTCTTTCAGTATATCAGCTCAAACATATCCATTCCTTTTTTTTTTTTTTTTAAATAATTTTTTTTAAAAAAAAAAATTTTTTAATATATATATATTTTATGGAATACTTTCCTATCTGGAAAATCAAAGTTAGCTTACACTTGAACAACACTTTCCCAGCAACTCACCAGAGAGATTAAGCACCGCACAATATTTACATTCTCTGCTGATAGATGATACCAGTTCACCTAAGTACACCCAGAATTCAATCCTTCAAAACAAATCTTTCCCTAAAGATTCAAAGGTACAAACCTGATTTGTTAAAGGAAAAAATATGATAAATACGTGAAAGGGTTATTTAACTTCAAAACGAATACAAATGCCCCAGATCAACAGCTTAAACTAACATAACAAAACCATTTGAGAAAAACGTTCTTTGAAAAGAACAGAACTTGAATTTGTGGTTTATTTGTATCAAATCTTATTTAACACAGCTGCATTTTTAAGAAGGCACCTAGCGCCTGAATAGACATCAAATTCTATGCTGGAAAGATGTAATTTATTAAACGCTATAACTTCAGAGTATCCTTTTCTGTGCCTGACAGTTTATAACACTCTTCTGTGATAGGAGATCGATTAAATAGATTCACTAAATTGTACCTGTTGCCAAGAACTTAAGTATTAAAATTGAAACCATCCATAATCCTCAAGAATTTGTGTCATCTCTTTAAAAGGAAAGTTATACCACACTGGCAAGAAATATATCATTCAATAATCTCAGTCTTCCTAAAGCATGCATCTACTCTGAAAAGCAAATCCACAATCAAAGAATAAAATCATTGATGTAAAAGGAAAGAAAACATTTTGTTTTTCCACTCAGTATCACAAACTTGTCTTGTCTAAATGATATCAAACATAGTATTATCATCACTAGAAAACAGCAAACACCAGGTGTCACTGCTCACAGCTTAAAAAAAGAAAAAAAGAATTTTGATGTAGAAAGTAATGCCATCTCTCTAGCTCCCTAGGGAGTGTAAAACCGGAGACTGAAGCAGATATTTGAAACTCTAGTAACAAAAAAGAAGTAAAGAATAGTACCATTAAGTACATGTTGTTATACTTTCTTACAGGTCTGTGTCTATAAGAAACCTCAAAATTAAGTAGACAATGTGGTTTTACGGTAATAGTCATTCTGCCATAATGATGTAAATATCTAACTCTGAGCTTCACAGAAAAGACAGTAGTGAGACAGGATAGAGAACTGCTTCTGAGCTGTTTTCAGACACGTTCAAAATACTTCATTTATTTTTGACATCTTATGCTGCTCTTTAAAGCTTTGGGTTACAGAAGGCAGGAGCAAGGGATCTCCTCTTAAAGATCTTCACAATTTTCTTGAGATAGTTGTGGCCAAGAAGGCCAATGGTATCCTGGGGTGCATTAGAAAAAGCGTGGGCAGCAGGTCGAGGGAGGTGATCCTCTCCCTCTACTGTGCCCTGGTGAGGTCACATCTGGAGTACTGTGTCCAGTTCTGGGCTCCCCAGTTCAAGAAAGACAGGGAACTTCTAGAGAGAGTACAGTGGAGGGCCACGAAGATGGTGAGGGACCTAGAGCACCTCCCTTCTAAGGAAAGGCTGAGAGACCTGCGGCTGGCGAAAAGAAAACTGAGAGGGAGTATCACTATTTATATCTAAAGTGCAGGAAGCAAACGGATGAGATCAGGCTCTTTTCAATGGCGTGCAGTGACAGGACAAGGGGCAATGGGCACAAACTGGAACATAGGAAGTTCATACAAAGTTGAGGAAGAAATTCTTTACTGTGATGGTAACAGAGCACTGGAACAGACTGCCCAGAGAGGTTGTGGAGTCCCCTTCTCTGGAGATATTCAAGACCCACCTGGAACGCTTTCCTGTGCAACCTCAAGTAGGGAACCTTCTTTAGCAGGGGGGCTGAACTAGATAGTGTCCAGAGGTCCCTTCCAGTCCATGATTCTGTGATCACTTCAGAAAATGATCGGTTTAAGATGAAGTGCAACTGGATCTATTACCCAGGAGTGCTGGATCACAAGATGATGCACTTCCTGCTCATCAAAGCTCAAAGAAAGCTTTGTCTAAAGTCACACCTTTGAGGATCTTCCCCTTCAGTTATTTGCTCACTTTCCAACTCTTTCCTGCATAAGCCTTTCCAAGGGTAATATATCAGATATACCTACAGATGACTCTCACACCACACTCATGCAAGAGCTTTTACTGAACAGTTCAATGCCAGAATTCCTTAAGCCTTCAAAACAGACAAGTGTATAAAATACTACAATCAACGTGCAATTAATTTCCTTACACACGATAGCATAACCAAGACTAAATAAATTCAAAGCTGTTACTTTAACAAAGGGGCATTACCTCTATTTTTGTAGAGGACAGTCAAAAGAAGTTTTTTTTAAACTAACTCACAAAACAGTAGAGCAGAGCTGAGGACTTACTAGGATTTCTCATACCCAAAAAGAAATGTTATAAATAACCTAGTATGATGAAGACTTTCCATAGATAGTCTATGAATAAGTTTTGGAGAGTTAAATATTCCAACAGTATCCCATCCCATGGATAATAAAGACAGCAATAGACACATAACTATCATCTTTCTTTGGCCTAAAAAGCTAAAAAGATAACACTGATCAATTGACATTGCTAGCAACTGACAGTTCACAGAAAAAAAAAAAAGGCATTGGTAACAATACCTGTACACAGAGATCTAGTGGAGTAATGCCATTTTTGTCTGGTAAATACTTGGCTCCTCTCATCAAAAGAATTTGTGCAGTGTCTCTTTGACCATGGCTAACCAAAAGAAGAAAAGAAAGAGTTAATACAATGCTTATTCTTTATTATAAGTTGGGTTCTATTGCATCTAACAAACACAATCAACATAAACTAGGAGAAAACAAATAGCTACATGGTACAAAACTAAACATAAACACAAGACAGAATATAATGGAACTCACATTCCCCAGCATTACCTTTCCAAGCCACTACAGAAGCACAGTGGAAAATTAGATATGGCCCTTTAGTGCAACCAGAGTCATTCTCATCATTCAGGAATGAATAAACCTTGCCTGGACTCATAAATACCTACAAGCTGCATTTCCTTCACCCTGGATTACTTTACAGAAAGTTCACTCCACATGAGTTCTTTGTTCACTCCTACCAGAAGGTATTCAAAAATATTAAGTGCATATACTGACAAAATGTAATGCAGAAGTATCTAATGGATGTAATGAAAGACAAAAGACAAAGCAATTAAGGCTACAGATACATGTTTTTCAATGAAGTTTTAGGTCACAAACTAGTGATCTCAATAGTCCCCAGATGAGTTCTCCTCTTCCATGCCTTTGCAGGCCAGGAAACCAAGAGGTTAATCAAATGTACCGGACTTTGCCCCAGTACAAGCAAACATTCAGTCAGCTACCAGATCTCACATAAGAGCTAAGACTAACTGCCTTATGAAGCACCTCTTCACTGTTAAGTCTCTGCACCTTGAAAAACAGGGGTGTCAGAGTCAGACTTTCAGCAAAAAGAAATTCCTTTCAAAAAGGGTATCACCCTGGACTCAATACGCATTCCTTTCTCAAAGGAAAAAAAAAAAAAAAAGGAAAAGTTCTAAGCTGAGACAAGGCTGGTTACTTCCTTTAAAGCATGTGCTGATACCAGTCCATAAACTAAGCACCAAGGCATTCAATTAGCTAGCAGCTATTTATTCGTTACTTCCCTCCTTATCAATTGCCAAGAGACAGCATACTAACTCCAGAGCTCCAGAGACTAAGGCTCCCACAACATAACTCCAGGCAGGCCACCACTTCTCCTTTTGTTTTTATTAACATTGAATCATAAGTGAACTCTTTAACCTGTAACCACAGCACGGGGATTATAGAATTGCAAATGTACTAATAAATAGCAAAAACAGACCCATTAAAACAAGAAGTCATTTATCAAACATGAGTAGTTTTGAAATAAAACTGAACAGTGAAAAAACAGAACTGATCAAAGCAGCGATGGAATTTCAACCCCAAATTACAATCTTACGTCATATACGCACATTTCATGTGCACTATAATACCACAATAACGCACAATAACAAATACTCAAAACTGCCATATAAAAACTTGCACTTCTACAAAGTGATTAATGTAGCTATCATTAGCTTAATTATTCCTATGCCTCAACATTTGGGGCCTTCCCACAAAAGGAAAAAAATAATTTAGATGACATCTTATAAATGGCATAAAAGTGATCTGCCTGGTAGACTTCACCTGGGAAGGTTACCAGTGCTTAGCCACCCACAAGGGCTGCACACAAATAATACTGACCTGGTACAAAGAGCTCCATGAATTACTACCATAAAATACACAGGTTTTAGGTGGTCACAGGAAAGAGAAAAATATTTCTCCAAGTAACCTAAGTTGGTAGGTCTCATTTTTTCAGAACAAAGTTCTGAAAAGTCATTAATTTATGATTCTAGCTATAACATGCACAACTATGTGTTTAACATTTCTGTTACAAAGAGGTATATAAGCCTGCAGAACTAAGATAAGCATTTAGATATAGCACTAAACTACATTCAAACACGAGAAAAGATTCAAGGTAAGTCAACTTTTACGTTTCCCAATTTTCGTGCCTTCTATCACTGTTACTGCACAGGAAAAAAAAGATCACTTTTAGCATGATACTAAAATCCTACGAATATATACCTGCAAGCAAAATACAGTGGAGTTGCTCCTGACACATTGGGCCTGTTTATATCTGCACCACTGTCCAGCAGGCACTGTACCGTCTGTAACAGAATAAAATACCAACATTAGAGAGACAGCAGCAAAGAAGTCTAATGGCTTAAAACTTTGTCACACACAATTACACTGAATAATTTAATTTCCAGTAATGAATTTCAAAAATAAAATTTCTAAACACATGGAGATGGAGAATCATGCTTGTCAGAGGTCATAAATCTTCCTGTTTTAATAACAATATCTCTTATTGAATTTCAGACCCCTGGATCTACAAACATGCTTTTTGGGTTGCCATTTTTTTTTTATTTTTTTATTTTTTTAAATACAGATGTAAACCTCTAGTTAAGGACACCCATAAACAAGCTTATCACAAGATTTTAAGTTTTAAACATACACAAGAGTAAAAAATTAAATATGTAAACACAAACTAAAATATGCTAATATTGAACAGACTCTTTAACAACTTTTGCTATATTCTGTTTACATGAAGTAAATAAGTCTGCAGACACTGTTTCCTCAAAATTTGGTATTGTGAAGTCAAGACCTGACAATGACGAGAGGAGCTGGGTGGAAAGATAATTTTTCAAACTGTCTCCAGGACTATTTACAATTTGTATAATTCCGGATCACTGCTCTATGTGGCCGTGATGCAGTTCAAGTACAGACAGCATCTCAACTTGTACTCACCCTAATGCAAGGCCAAGTCTAAAATTACATTCACAGAGATCAATAAATGAAGAGTCTATGAACTTGTTTACTCCTAATTTTAAATATTTAACTGATCCAACTCTGTGCACGTTTTATTCTGAGAAAATTAAGATCATTTCAGATTTCAAAAGTTTATAATAGCTGGTACAATTATGAGTCATTACAAAGAACAAGGAAGAATCACAGAATTGCAGGGGCTGGAAGGGACCTCGAGAGATCATCGAGTCCAACCCCCCTGCCAGAGCGGGTTCCCTACAGCAGGTTGCACAGGTAGGCGTCCAGGCGGGTCTTGAATATCTCCAGGGAAGGAGACTCCACAACCTCCCTGGGCNGCACCCCAGGATCCCATTGGCCTTCTTAGCCACCAGGGCACACTGCTGGCTCATGGACAACCTGTCGTCTACCAGGACCCCCAGGTCCCTCCCCGTAGAGCTCCTCTCCAGCAGGTCGTCCCCCAGCCTGTACTGGTGCATGCGGCTATTCCTGCCCAGGTGCAAGACTCTACACTTGCTTTTGTTGAACCTCATCAGGTTCCTCTCTGCCCATCTCTCCAGCCTGTCCAGGTCTTGCTGAATGGCAGCACAGCCTTCTGGCGTGTCAGCCACTCCTCCCAGTTTTGTATCATCAGTAAACTTGCTGAGGGTGGACACTATCCCCTCATCAAGGTCATTGATCATGTTCATAATTTCAACGTTACATCAAAACCTGCTGTCAACAAGGCAATAATACTACAGAACATCTGAGTGGTATACAGAATAAGTCACTTGAGGTCTCATAAACAGGAACACCAACTATCTCTACAAGAAGGGTGTGCAGTCAATACTGAGACAAACAATGGAACTCTTCATATTTCTAACCATCATCACATGCATGAATAGCCTGAAGTTAAAAAAAAAAAGTAACGCCCAACAACACTGAAGCATTACCCAATTCTTTGTGCCTGTAATCAGTAAACAAACTTTAAAAACTTACTGTCTTGTGTCCATTCTGACAAGCTACATGAAGGGCTGTCTGTCCCATTGCATCTTCAACATCTACATTACTGACATGTTGCACTAGATCATGAAGCAATTCTGTTCGTCCATTGACAGCCAACCAGTGAATCTGAGTATAAAAACGATATATTTCCTTAGGCAAAAATGCAAATATTTCATAAATAAGATTTTAAATCTGACCGCATAACTGACTACATTTTCATAAGGAGAAGCTTCGAATATCATATACTAAAATACTTCAATTATATCTTTTGATTTTTAAGATAACTGGACACAGCAATTTTGTTTAGTTCTAAGTGAGATGGCAGAAGCTTAACAAATCTAGATCTTCAAATTCTGCATTCATTGAAAGATCACCATGAGAATTAATAGCACTTACTGCAGTCAAGCCTTCATTATTACAAATGTTGACATCTGCACTGTATTCCAGCAGCTTGCTCATACATTTCTTCTGGCTATAAACAAAACAGTATATTAAAATTGAGCCATGCAAAATCATCACTACCATCCTAAGCTCTAACTCATAATTTTAAAAACAACAGCAGGTAGTTTTATTTTACAAAGACTACGGTACTGAGCATCTGAAAGAAAGAAAATCATCATCAACAGCACTAGAGATTCACACAGTAAGCGTGACATGACAACAAGGAAGCAAAAAAATAAAAAAAAAAAAAACCTGTGTAGCTGAATGCTCTGTTTAAAATGTAGAAGGGCTCAACTACCACTCTAACAGCTTCAGTTCAGCACGAACTACAGTCTCAAAACAAGACGTTGGAGTTCAGCTAATGGAAATCCATAAAGTCTGTCATCATCTGTACACTTCCGTGAACACATTTACAGTAAAAGGCTAAATCATTATTTAATGAGACACTTGTTCTAACGCTATGTGAATCTTTGGCAAGTACAAAAAAAAGCCTTAATGAAAGTAGGAGTGTTTTTCCTCCTCTGTATGTTGTTGGCCTTTTACTGCTCTCTAACGTTCTAAGTGCTTTACCCATAGGAGCTTATTTCTCAATTCTTATTTAATACCTCTCACACCTTTCCCATAATTGTCCTGAGTGTATTTCTGTATTTCATTATAGCTACTTAGCTGTTTTTTCTTCTTCTACAGATACTTCTCTCCTGTACTAAACACACTCCTCCTCACTTAAAGTACCAGTCGTGATACAATTCAGTTACTCCTAACATACAGGTAATAAAAAGGAAACTATTACCATAATCAGCTGTGTGTTTCCATACAATACAGTTTGAGAAATAAGATAACAAAAGATTAAAAGATTTTTCAAAAAACTTCGTAATTTTGCCAAGTGTTACTGAAAAAGAATGTCATGTGTTACCTAAAACAGACTTTCAGAAATTTCAGGAATGATTGGAGAGAGAAAGCCATCCCTAGCTTCAGAGTTGGAACCAGTTTATCTTTAGCACTGCAAAACTTTACCTTCAAAATATCAATTATGCAACTAGGAGGCACATTTCCCCCCCTTTCTGCCTAACAGAAAACACTAAAATGCCTGGCACTGAATTTGGCACTTCTGATATAATATATAAAACCATTTCTTGATTATTTAAGTAAAGATTCTAACCTCCACGTTCCACATGTCATCCGTATTTTCAAAAGTGACAACTGATGTATTTTATTTAACCATGCAAAAAATATTACAGAACATGACATCTAAAGTGCATTACACACAACACCTTTTTAAGTTTTAAAAACACTTTTCTTACCCATTCCTTGCTGCTAAATGGAGAGGTGTGCATCCTGAAATGTCCTGATAGTTTGGATTTGCTCCTTTTTTTAATAATAGAACAAGGCATTCAACTGATCCACAGCTAAGAACAAGATAAGGAAAAAACTGTAACAAGGATATTTACAAACTAAATCTACATTGATATATAGACAACAGCAGTACTATGTACAGATTGCAATTAACACAAACTCTTAACAATAGACAGCTTTTGTATCTTCATACTTTGTTACACGCAGCTAAAGGAAAGACATTTAAATATGGTGAGAAATGACTTGTACTAATAATGTACTAATAGGCCTATATGTGATTTTAGTGACTTTAAAATCCAACAGTGAATGTTTAAGACTGCCAGTTGTTTAAAATGCAAATCATCTGAAATGTGGCTTTCCCTTCAATGTTTTGCTCACTGTGTTTCCTCTTACCTCTTTATCATTCATCTATTCCCAGGTCTGAATTTCTCATCAAACAATTCCAGTATTTTTTTTTTTTCCAACTTCAGTGTCTGGAAGTTTCATTTTGAAGTTTAAACATCAGAAAAATTCTAAGATATTAGAAAAATGTTAAAACTTATACCAATGCTTCTTTGCTATTTGGTCTGAGTCTGTATCTCCTCATTACTTTTCATAATAGGGTAGCTCCTCAGGATAATCAATGTCATGAAGAAACTTTGTAGTATGTGTTTATTTTGCTTCTAAACTCTCCAAAAAGCACTAATTTGAAGCATAAACATACAGTATTTTGTACTAATCCTGACTAGTTTACCTATTGTTACTGCTGTCCTCAGTGAGGGAACTACTACACACCAACCCAAGAAACTGAAGCTTAGCTGTACCACAAGTAAGTTGCAAAAGTAAATAATATGCATAATGGCATCTTGATGACCTCTTAATGATCCAGTAAACAGTCAACATAAAACAGAATCCACAAACACTGTAACACAATTTCTTGGGTTTTGCAATCAACAAATTCAGCATTTCAAAGAAGCTTCTAAGACATATGTAAAAATTTGCTTGCATTTAAGTATTTCCTTAAATGAACTTTATAAGAGAAGCATCTAATTCAGAGATTTAATGCATGGAAAACATATTTCTTAAACAGTCTGCTTAGAAAACTGGAACTTCTACCTTTAATGTGCCCAGATATCTGCTATTTATATGCAGTTATTTACATTCATCCGGTATTTATATGCCATACTATTACTTTTTTTTTTTTTCGGTTTAAATGTAAGAACTTCCAGTGTATTTAAAATGGGACTCAAATAGCATTCATTTATTAGCTTAAAGTTTAGTTTTTGCAACGGCCTTTCAGGAAACTACCTGGTTCATTACCATTAAAGATGTTAATCTGCTCAGCTTTTGGCAATCCAAATTTATCCCATAGCGAAGCTACATAAGTAATAAATCTAAGTCATACCTCTGAAATTTGCATGCAAGTCCTTTATCCAGGACAAATATTTATAGTTGAAAAATATATTAGAAGAGAATGACCCCTTCAATTATGATCATGAAGCAACTTGGAACAGCTGCTTCCCAATGAGCAACCAAATGCTTCCCATTGTTTTAAAATACTTCAGAAAGCAAGCACCACCCACAGACAACAGGCAGATGTTTCTCTAAATGTAGCGGCAAGGGTAACCCAGCTAGTAAGGATATACATAATGGCTACATTTCTTCACATGAAGGAAAAAAAGTATCCACTGAGATACTAGAATTCACCAGAATTTGGAAAGCTATTTGTTACATCACACTTAACACCTGTTCTCTCAATAGGGAGGCAGGCACATTTAAAAAAAATAATAATAATAATACACAGGAAGTACAAAAACAAATGTCAACTGATACCACAGAGTGTCCCAGCTTACATTGGTGCCTTAGATTTGTGGTATTATTTTCATTGTTAACGTCTGGACTGGACTCAAATAAGTCTTACTTTGCTGCAATATGAAGCAAACTTCTCTTGACACGTCCAAATGCATAATTCACATCAAATTTTGAATTTGATAGCAGCTCTGAGACAGACCTGCAAACAGAAAAACAAGATGTTAATAAAGAATAGCTCACAATATCCAAGCATGTACCACAATTTGTACACTTATGGTACATTTGTACCATAATTTGCGTCTGCATATTAACAATTACTTTTACTCTTCCACTTCTGACTTGTACATAAAAAGAGAATTGTGACACCCGGCAATCGTTTCAAAAGTACACTACTTAACATTCGATCAGATGGCCAAATCACATCTTTACAGAGAGAAAGCAAGCACATCTAGCAGCTTTTCTAACTATAAGCAAAGTTCAGAAGGAAGACTGGTGACTGTGATCACGTAGGAAGACACATGATATGATAAGACAAATCTAATTCATTAGAATTTGAAGGGTACTGTTTAAGATAAAATATCTCAAAGTAGGTCAGATTACAAGTGAACTGGTCATTTCAACCTCTGGTAATAATTTAAAACCTTTGCACACAGTATCAACAAGATATTATGTAGAACAAATGTTTATCCTGATTAGATAAGCAATTTACATTTTCAGCAAGAGGTACTAGCTGCTTGCCTACAACTCAGTAGAAGGCAGCACAACTCCACTGGCACTGTACAGCCCCCAGGTCCCAAACACATGGAGGATAACTGAGCAAGAGAAAACAGCTGCTCACCTGAGGAATCCCAAAAGTATCAATCTTATTGTCCAGCACTTATTCCATGTCTTTCTGAGACACAAGACTAAAAGCTTCTATGTCATCAAGAAATACATGTTTGGAGCTACAGCTCACTTATGATCTTTTTCTTATCCTAGGACAAATTCCCATCTGGGCATGAACAGACCAAACCCCAGCTCCAGTCTAAGGTATAAAATAAAACAGGTGTCTCAGGTAAGAGAATGCTGGGATGCACACAGCCAGCGACTAACTTCAGCTCTAGAAGATACTTCAGTTCAGCAACAGTACTGCTGGGAGCACTCCAGCAGCTACAGCCCTAGCAAACAGGCTGTTTTCTACGGCTTTAAGAAAAAAACCTAGGAAACGTGAAGAAGCTCTCACCTGTGCTGGTCAGCCATCACCATTGGCATTAGCGTATAAACAGCAGTTTCATTATCTGTAAAGAAATTAAATTACTCCATTATCATAAAGAACTTTTCGATGTAAAATAAGCTCATCTATCAACAATTATTCACCTTTTAAAGTTCCCACTGCCCAAGAGATCATTCTTACTACAGAGGTTATGAGTACCCAGAGTTGCATTATGAAGATCCAACGTACTTAGAAAGAAGAGGTAGTTAATAAAACACATGAAAATTAAATTTCACTTTTTTCCGTCTTTTATACAGTAATTATGGAATTGTTAGTAGAGCAAGCTTTCCATAATTTCTCTTAACTGATAACTCTGCTAAGTCAAAATATTTAAGAAAGGTGCATTAAGCAAAAAAGTAAACAATTACTTTAAAAAGAAGGAAATTTCCTGTGTTCCAAGATGTCTACTACAATCCCCATATCACATTATCTCACAAATGAACTGATGGAATGAAAAAATAAAAAAAATCCTCTTGCTCAAGTTCTGTTGCACAGATCTCTCGGCAGGAAAACAAAGGTCACTAGTTAGAACAAAAAAAAAAAAAAAAAAACAGAACTCGAGAACACCAACTAAATCTAAGCAGAAGTTAAATATGAGTGTAGCCAGGCCACAAAAGGTGTTTATGATATAGTTACCAGACTGAGCTCTTTGCTATTCCATTAACAGAATGTACACTGTGGAGTACATGCAGATTTTCTCAGAATTTTTCTGTACAGGGCTAATTAACTAAGGAGGTTTTCTGTCTGTTTTTGGTAAATATTATCGCTTGTCATAAACAAGCTCCTATTGACTCAAAGTAAAAGGAGATAATAGAAGGGAGAGAAAAAGCATCAAATGTCTCACGAACTTACAGACCTCATTATCTAACTTGTTTGCATTTCAGGTCACAAATACTAGAGGCCTAAAAGTTGCAGCCTGAAGCTGCAAGGTCTGGCTTTCGGGCACTGGGCTTTAAGAGTAGAGTCCAGACATTTGTGCTGAGCTCTTACATGCCCAGAAAATGACTACTGGAGCGAGAAAAAAAGAACCACAAGTATTCGTGTGTTGGCAAGGTCAGCTCACTGTATTCACTGGCACTGGACTTAGGAGATAATGCTTTCTTAAAAAAGAAAAAAAAAAATCACTTAAGATTTGTCACCCGGAAGCCTGTCCTGACAAGATGCATGTATTATTTTGTTTCGTAACAGGCACTGGCTTGAATTTGGCAGAGATCACAATCTTAAAGAAGTGCTGGCACCACCCATATAATACCCTAATGACTACAGCACATGCAGGGGAAGATTGAATATCTGGATTCAGTGCCTTCATCAGCACAAGGAAGTTCAAACATACCTCTTCATTTCCTAAAAGTACGATAACTCTTACTTTAAGGATGGAGAGCAGAGGTGAATTCTGCATCTTTCCAATTATCGCTGTTAAAATGCATGGGGAGGAAAAAAATTGGAATTGAAAAGGCCAGACACGGCACACAAGAAGCCACCAAACCACATGCCACAATACACTGGGGGTGGCATCTTCTAAGCCAACCCTGTCAGTACATGTTTGGAGCAAAGCACTAAACCCCAAACCTGTTTACGCAAGAGTTGCTCCTCTAGAACAGTTTGAGCAGGCCAGAGAATGGCCAGGTCCAGCAAGGAGACATCCCTCAAGAGGTACCAGTCAGACGGCCACTGAACAGGGTCTGTCTTGGAACACAGTTTGGAACTTTGGTGCCTGAAATCCACCTATATCCTTACTCCAGTCCAGCCGTGGTTTGTTTCATCTAATTTCTAGAGCATAAGAACAGCCAATATTCTGTGCACTATGGGCAGGAAAATGATCTGTTCTGAAGACCACGGTGCTTGCACTGTTGCAGGCCTAATTACCTCTGAAATGCATAATAATAATGTCCAAAATAGGAAGAAAACTTCTGGGCCTAAACTCAGGACGAATTTGCTCATGCTTGTACAGGAAATTTACTCCTACTGGTGTCAGTTGTGCTACATATCACTTGTATTGCCACTGCAGAATCACAGAATGGTTTGGGTTAGGAGGGACCCTGAAGCCCACCCAGTCCCAACCCCATGCCATGGGCAGGGCTGCCACCCACTGGATCAGGCTGCCCAGGGCCCCATCCAACCTGGCCTTGGGCACCTGCAATTGGCCCCGTTGTTGAACCGCTGCTACGTTATTCCCTAAAGTCTTAGGTCAGTTTCCACTGCTGCTATTCAGGAGCTCAGAGAAGCAGCCGGGTCCCCCAGCAGCGCACCTGTCATGCTGTGACATCTACCAGGAACCGCCCCGCAGGAGCTGAAGCCGCCCCTGAGGACAAGAAGGGAGCAGGGAAGGCCCCGCCAGCAGCCGGGAAGCCCACGCCGGGGCAGCACGCTAACAGCAGCGCTCTTCCTCCCCTTCACGGCGGGGAATGGGAGCTGGCAGGCGCCCAGCGGCTCAGCTGTGAAAACAGATCCCCGGAGGAAGCGCAGTGACTCACGCGAGCGGACAGCTCTGCGCTTCCCGGAGCTGGGACGGAGCGGCCCTCCTGGCAGCGGCACACAGGGGAGGTGGGCCCGGGGCCACAGCCCTGAGACCCGGTGTGGCAGCGGGCAGGGACACGGCTCTGCCCGGCACACGGACACTGCCGGGAATGGGAGATGATGGAGGACGAAAACAAGAGCCCGGAGCGGCGGGAGGCAGCCGGCTCCTGCTCCCCTCATCCCCGCGGGGCCGTTCCGGGCCGGGGCGGCCGCCGCATCCCCTGACCCCCGCTCCGTCCCGTCTGCTCCTACCGTCGGGCAGCTCCACGGTGCGGGCGCGGCGCAGGGACCTGGTGAGGCGGTTGAGCTGCTCCATGGCTCTCTCCATCCTCGGGGCGCCGCGCCCGGCAGCCGCTAACACCCCTCCGCCGGCGCCGCTCCCCTCAGCCCATGGCGGCAGTACCGGCGCAGATGGTGCCTGGGCCGCCGCCGCCGGTCTCTGGAGCTCTACGCATGCTCGGCGGGCGCGCGGCAGCACGCATGCGCGGGGCGGGCGCAGGAAGAGAAATGGCGGCGCGGGGTGGGGTGGGTCTGTGGTGATCCCGACGGGGGTGCGGGTGAGCTGGGTCCTACAGCAGTGCCGGTGCAAATTGGTTGTAGGTGACCGAATGTCCGCACGGAAACAGCTGCCAGCATGAGTCTCTCGCTGATGTCAATTTATTTATTTGTTTTATTGTTTATTATTTGGTTTCTGGCAGGATGATGCCTGTTGTCAAATGGGAAGAAGTGTTGAATGTTGAATATTTTGTCCTTAATAATGCTTCAGGTGTTATTTAATGCCATCTTGGCAAACAAAGAAAGCATGAGTTACATGAAAATGCTGTGAACTACCATACACCCTGTAAAAAATCGTAGAATCATACCCCGATACATTGTTATTGATGACAAACTTCCAGACACAAGAAAGTGTTGTGTGGGAAATCCCCAGGGGTCTGTCCTCTGGCCCCGTGCAATGTGTTCATTGTTTCATTCTGTATGTTTCAGTGAGATAATAGAGCAAAATACATTTGTTACCTGTTCCAGTGGCTCCAACCTGGAAGAATAAATTGGAGAGAAAAATCTCTTTTAATTGAAAAAGGTTCAGGAGGTGTAATAAAGACAAAGACATGGAATGGCTTCCATGTAGTGACAACTGAGTTAGAACTCTGCTATCTTGAGAAACAAGTAATGAAATAAATGGAGAATATACAGCAGAAGAGGAAAAATGATGAATGGAATGGAGAAAGAGATGAGGATCTGTTTTTCACTCTCTGCAGTCAGGCAAGGGGACTTTGAGCAAAGCCTGTGGCAGTTTCAAAAGCCTTGGGGAAATGTCATTGTATGGGTAATTTACTGTGCATCTCTCCTTCAGTGGCAGTTGCTTATTAGATGTTTCATCTGACCTCAAAAAAGATGCTTGTGTGCTTTCAGCATGGTTATTCATGCCAAATGCCAGTTTCTTCCCCAGTTAATCCTACCAGTTTTCACAGAACTCTTGCGAGATGAAACTCTGGAGATGAAAACTGCATCAGTGGTGTAAGGTACTAACCTGAGGCTGCTTCCTAGGCTTCGTAGTTCAATTTGGCCAAATGTTTTTGCCTTCATCTCTGTTTACAAAATAAGATGGTAATGCTTTCCTATATGAGATACAGTAACACTCCAGTGGTCAAGACCATGAGAGTTTGACTCTTCCTTGTGTGTGTATGGGATTCTGGATACACCTAATTGCAGAACCATAACGTGTGAACAACCATCATTATTCTAGGAACTGAAGAGAAGAGAAACAAGGAAACTTGAAAATATACGTCATTTCTAAGTAAATGTCTTTTGAGACCCTTGTTGGGTGCAATGACATTTCAGGGGTGCACCACCACCACAGGACACATTTAGAGGCGTATTTTAAGAGCATCAAAATAAAGGGCTGAAACAAAACCAAAGTAGTAGGAAGAAGTTTACAAGGAAAAGTATCTCCTGAGTCTTAACATCTCCTTCGGTTGCTGACTGTACAAAAACTCAAGGAAGGAAAATCCAGAGCAAACCAGATAGTGGTAACGTGACCTCAGTGTTCAGCATCAGTGGTCACAAATTTCAGTATCGCTTTCAGAGGCTATCTCAAATTCTAGATCCATCCAGGTGGTTTGAAGGATGCATAAATGGCCTCAGGTGAGGCCATTTCTTTTTGATGAATTACTTTAGTAGACTTCACCTCAGCTTAACCCTATGAGTTGTTAGTGTGTCCTGGAAAATATGTACTTGAACAGTGTGCTTTTCTAGTGGTACAGCTACTGTCCAGCCTGTGTTGACTGCCATAGAAAGGTCAATTAGGCACCTCCAGGTGGCAATTAATTCCATCTGCTTTAGAAATTGGTGTTACATAAAGAGGAATCACCTTCTGGGGGTGTCTGACTCCAGAAATTTCTAGAGTAAGCCTAGGTCTCAAACTGAAAATTTTAAACTGACTAAAATTAGCTAAAAATAGTAATAATAGTTAAAATTTGTTTCACTGCGACAAGTATAACCTATAATTCTCAGTTGTATTAAATTCCTTGTTGTCAGGGTGTCCCGCTCCGATTATCGGAGTGAGGGGAGATTCTGTAACATACCCGGAGTGAGATTAAGACACAAACGAGGTCAAATGTTGTCCGACCAGTTTAATAGGAATTCTGGTCAGTGAGGGAGATGGGGATGGGGAAGCAGGCGATAGTAAAAGATAGGAAGTAAGAGCAAGGATTACATATAGAAAGCGGGGACAGTCACCACCATGGATCCCACGCCGTTCTATCAGACCAGGAATGTCTTCAGGACTGTGTGGGAGCGAGGGAGCGAGAGCGCAGGAGGAGCAGCAGCAAGCAGGCATCAGGCCGTCAGGTCTCAGGCAGCAAGCAGGAGCAGGCTTCAGGCAGCAGACGTCAGGCATCGTCAGGCATCAGGCCATCAGGCAGGAAGCAGGAGCAACAAGCAGGCAGCAGGTAGCAGGGCAGCAGGACCTCATGTCTCAGGCATCAGCAGGTACCCAGCAGGTCCAGCCAGGCATCCATCAGGCATCAGTCAGGCATCAGTCAGACATCAGCAGGTAGGCAGCAGGCAGCAGGCACGAGACAAGTACCAGGCAGGTACCAGCTGTCATTCCCCTCTTGGATGGGGGCCTTTTATCCTCCTTTTCGGGCAGCATGACATTCCTGGGCCCCCAGGTATGTCACGTATCACACGAACGGGCACGGACAGGCTTGCAAGTCCGGGCTTGCCCGTTCCCTCCGGTGGTTGCCTCCCTCAAGGCTGCTCGATGGCCGTTTAGCGGCTGCTTGTCTCTCATTGTCCCTGGTTTGCAAGTCTTAGGTGGGTGGGCAAACTTTGAGACAAAAGAGTTCTCGCAGCAAACTTTGAGACAAAAGATTCCAAAATAGTCTCTTACACAGGGTAAATATGCCTTGCCAAAGAAAGACTAGGATTCTCAGCTTCCTGAAAGCCTTTGAGTCACTTGCTCCCTGAATGCAGTCAGCAGAGTTCCCATCAATACCCAAATAAGCAGGCACAAACGTATCCTCCCACTGCACTCGCATATCTAAAGATGCCACGTTCAGGCCTAAAAGCAGCTGGTGAAATTTGTCTTTCACAGTGAATCACATAAAATCAATTATTACTCCCATGAGAGGAGTGTCCCTGGGTTTTACAGGAAGCTGATTGCCAATGGCCTTGAGCACTCCCTGGGGAGAGAAGAGCTGGACTATGTTTCTTTCCAAACAGATTTTAGCATCAAAACAATTAAAACTGTGGAGCTCATGGCATTTACTTTGCCAGAATTTCTTTCAGAGTTTTGGTGTTCTTTTTTTTTCCCTCAGGATTTGGAGGATTATAGACTGTTGTCAGAAAGGAAATGCAAAACTAAATAAATGTAAAACCTTCATCCCTTTTGGTCTGTTCTTCCTCCGTCCATTCTTTGCATAGCCATACCAAATTATGAAATCTTTAAGGTGGTTAGCCTATGGCATATAAGAAAGAGAGAAATTGCTATTGATGCTTCTGGTTTTAAATCCCCAGATAAATCTGTGGCACAGTGACTTTGACATGGCTTCAGTGAACTCTGCATCTTCTTTTTTTTGCACCTTGTCTGTCACCGGGTCATCAGGTCCTCCCAAAGAGGCTTCTCCAGACTGTGCTGAACCCAAGTACCCAGGCCTAAATTGATCCTTTTGGGCATCACTGGATGACAAAGTGTTAGAGGAAATTTAATGCATGGGAAAATGTGTTTCAGCTATATTCTGTTTTCTTCTTTTACCAAAAAAAAAAAAAAAATGGAGATTCTTCTGAAGTTCAGGTTTACTTTACCCTATTCAAGTACTGGCAAGCTATGAGGCAGGACTACTTGAGAGAAATATCAGATCTCTTTAGAGAGATCTAATCATTAAATATGTAAAAATAGGTAAAAGAGTAGGGTATTTGAGTAGTATATAAGAGTAGTTGTTTGTCCACTACTTGTACTGAAGGAGCAGATAGTGTGGTTGCTGATGTTTTGTCAAGGAATAAACTAAAATCAGTATAATAATAAACTAAAAGAGTATGATATATCTATGGGATACTCCAGGTATGGAAGCACAGTTGGATGCGCTTACCCCCTGCAGCTGCATTGGCCATGATTCGCTTCCAGCTCTGCCAGCAGAGATTTTCCTCCCACTGCATTGCTGTGCTGACAGCCAGCACATCCTCTGTGCGTGGCATGGAGCCGTTTGTCCCATCAGCCACACGCTGCCAGCACACTGTGCCAGCAGACTAAGGCTGGAAACCACCCATGTCTTCTGCTAAAGATGAAGCTACATCACAGGGGGCTCACAGAATGACAGCAGAGGTCAGCTTCAGTCCCAAAGACCTGCTTTAGCTCCCTTCCTCATTCCTATGGTGCTGCCATAAGACATCCATGGGAAGCAAGTCCATAGCCGCTTTCCCTGTGCTCTCCAGAGGACCACTCCTGTTGTTGCATAGATGCTGTCAGGACTGAGGAAATGAGCTCAATCCACTCCAGACGCAGACCCACACCTAGCCCCAGTGAAAAGGGTGGTGAAGAATCATACTCTGTGAATCTCACTGCTGAAGCAGCTGTGTGTCTGTGCTATACACAATTTCATACTGCCATATTTTAGTATACCTGACCGTTTTGAGCACTGCTGCAGTTAGACTTCTCAGGATCTAGTAGCTGTTTATCACGGGATGGATAGGCTTCATACATATATACATGAAGCCTTGTTTTTCCAGATGCTCTTCTATCAAAAAAAAATCTAGCTTTGTTGTCAATAGTATTGAGGATATAAGAAAATGCAGCACTGAGCTGTTTCACTTTTTTCTGTTACCCTGACTGGAAATCAATCATTTTATTTGCATGTCCATCTTAAAAATAATCAATGCAGCCTTGCTTTGTTGTCAGTGGGATTTATAAGAAGATAATAATATGTATTTTGTCCACATTTATGGCTACTGCCAAATGAAATGCGAACTTGGCTGTATTCAGATCGGAGTTCTGAGCCTCACTGTTTGTGCTATAGGTGGCGAAGCAGTATTAATAAAGAATGTAATAATAATAATAATAATATGTAACGTCTCACAAAATAAGATACATTATTTCTTTACCTTTTCTTATTTTTGAGGAATATTGTCCTATGTAAAAAAAAGTTTGTATATTTCACTTAATGGGATTTCTTAAACCCATTTTAATATTCTCTTATAATGGATGAGCTAAGTTCCCCAAATAATACTGAAAGCCATGTTATAGAAAATTACAAAATGTGTATACTTTGACTGGGATTCTTTTCATGTCACTTTAAAGGGATTTCATCCAGGAGGGAAATTCACTCCAAGAAGGCTCTGAAAGCGCTGCAGTTGCTTTGGTTCTGCCAAGTGGCAGTGAGTCAGGATGTTGGAGAAAACCCCACTCACTTTTTCCATTTTTATTTTACCTAGCTGCATTGTTGAACTGTTGAATTCTTTCCTTCTGGTTTTGTTTTGTTTCTGCTATGCTATGCAAGCCTTCCGTACTTGTCATTTCTCTTTCTGAGACTTATAGCAGTGCTGCAAAATAAATACAAATCTTTCTTAATTTGTTTTAATTCTAATTAGAACAATTTGGCTAATTACATATGGTTAAAAATGTTATTGTGTATTTTCATGACCCATATGATTTATGCTGACTCTCAACATCTCTAAACTAAAGGACCATCAATTACAGCTTTCTCAGCATCCATTTCTACTCTCTGTGGAGCAGTTACTTCTGCTTGACTCCTACCTACATTTCCTTAAGGCTGAGTTGCTGAAATTTCTTGGGAATGAAGTGTCCAGACTCAGCGATATGTTTTTAATTATTTCTGTCTAATACATCCATGCTCCTGCTCTGAAGCAACTCTGTCAGCTCTGTCATATTTCTCCCTATTAATTTTTCAAAAGGAAGTTTTACTGTGCCTTGAAAAAAATCAACAGTGCTCAAGAATTAGAGTGAACATACTTTCAGCTGTATTTATAATGTCATAGCCCTTAACTTTGCAAGATCTTCACGGAGGTTTGAAAAGCTTACCACTATGTCTCACATTAAAAAACAGAATCACACTTATTTTGGTAAAACATATCTTCTGCACAAAGCATTTTTGAGCAGAAAATACCAAGATACTGAAGACATAGGTACAACCCTTTGTTCTGCTAATCCTTGTTCTCCTCTCCTCTGTATCAGCCTATGTGGACTCAGCTAAGAGCCTATTTAAACATCTGCCTGGGCAATAAGAAGAATATAATTTTTCTGTCTTTGTCTGTCAGGCTTTGGTGATACCATCTTGCTGTCTGTCATGTCAAAGGATCTGTTTTCCCTGCCACTTCTTTGGTAGTTCTGTTCACATCTCTATTCTGTGCAGCTGCAGCTGTCTACAGATGTGAAGTTTTCTTTCTCTAGATAATTATAGCAATTTCTTTATATGCTGTCTTGTTTCAAGAACACGCGTATGTTCAGCTCTTCAATGGTAATTAATTATCTCTGTACTCAGCAGAGGTCACAATAAGGAAACCTGTGAGGTGAATAGCACTCTGAAATGCTATGTTACTTCCTGAACAACAACCTAAATATTTTAAATGAATATGAAACTGATTGTTTGGTTGAATTTGCTACAAATTTAGAGCTTACAATATACCGAGATTTTCATTTCCTATCCCTATTTCATGTCTTCGGTAACTGCAAAAATTGCCCTCAGGCTGATACTACTTTTTGTCATTCTAGAATTGATTTGATTTTGAAGGACAAGCAAATTCTATTCATTTTCCTGATCAACTGATTTCCTTCTTGGAAATATATTAAAACTGGGCTGATTCTTGTCATTCAGTTCTATTATTCAGAAAAGTTCTACGGAAGGCAATCTCCTTTCCTTTCTCAAGCAACTAAATAAATAAATAAATTCTCATCAGAAAATACTTGTTTTGTCCTTACCTAACACAGAAATAACTGAAGACAACCACTCTGCTGTCTCTGCTACTTGCTGCTTGAGCTGTACAGGTGGACTCCCTTCGGTATCCAAAGCTTCCTGTAAGGTGTTGCTGCAGAAGTTGATGATGCCTATGGATAAGCTGATGAAGTACCAGTGGAAGACGAAAAAGTTTTAGATAAATGTCCAAACTACTTTCCAGCCTTGTGTCAACATACTGCAAGTTTCAAATGACTGCCCAAGAAAGAAAATTCTGATTTTAAATTCAGTAGAGTATGAAGATGTAGGGTTCCCTTATTACCCTTATAATTGGGTAACCCTTATTAACCCATCCCTTCAGTGATGTTTGAAAAATTGCAGCAGCTACCATAGTGCGGCAGTGCGTTGTTTACTCTTGCACCACAACAAAACACACAGTGAAACCTGAGGGAACGCTTCTGTGCTCCCAGTAACTTTATTGACTGAATGTATGGAAAAAGCAGGGCTAGTGACATTCTGCTGCTCTGGCTGGACTCTGGTAGCTTTTAATTCCTGAAAGACAGAGAGCATCGTTCAAGAGATTTCCAGACTAAGGGCTGCTCCCTCATTACACTAACCAGTGCCTTCAAGTTTGTTTGGCGTATAAGAGTAAGACTGGTGACAATTTTAAATTATTTAAGCTGTTAAATATCCACATGTTGAAAATGCACATGTTAAGGCAGGCTGTGACTGCAGTGGTAGGAAGCCTTGGGTACACTGGCAATTCAAAAACATGAAGCTCTGAAGGAAAATGGAAGTAACTTTTGTTAGCAGCACTACTTCTTTCCTCAGGTACCTGTTGGGGATACTGAATAATTCTCAGAATCGTGTAGCTGATGCACAGTTGGTGGCAGAGAGAACTCTAGGGAACCTCCTTTAGCAGGGGGTGGACTTGATGATCTTCAGAGGTCCCTTCCAACCCCTACGATTCTGTGATTCTGTAATAGCTATTCAAGTCAAGGGAGAAATTCAGTCTTTTGCAAGAAGTGTAAGGAGAAGGCTGCATACAAAAAGCAACCACAAGATGTCAGCCTGAGTGAATTACAGCAGGTTATCCTCATTGACTCTGTCCCAAGGAGTAACTAGATAGGGAAAAACTGTATTTATCATGTTGGAGGTTTTGCAGAGAACATAATCTAAGAAAAATATGCCTAGTCATACACACATTCAGAAAAAGACTGATCAACTCCAAATACAGTCCCTCTGCATATTTGTTTCTACCAGAAAGGTGCTGAGGATGTGATGCTTCTGCTGGAGGCTCCCAGGGAAAATACAGCAGGGATTTGTCACCCCCCGTATACCCTGTGTCAAGCATCAGTTGTCAGAGCTGCCAGAGGTATCAAACTGGATGGACTTCTGCCTTCATCCTCTACAGCTATTTTTACTCTCTTCATATTTTTGACCATGTTCCTGTCCTACAGTTCTGAATGCTTGTGAGATAATGAGGAAGTCCCAATTTCGAGTCCAGGTCTGTAGATGTTCAAGTGACAGCTCTATCAGTCACTGTTCCTGGAATGTTCTGCAACCTGCTCCCCTCAGCTCGCCCCTTAAGCTGACTGAGGAGTTCTGCTCTCCCTGAGTTTTTAAAATGGATGCTTTACTGGCAGAGCTCTTGTGTTTGCCACCAGCTGTACAATTAGCCAGGTTTGCCATCAGCCACTGCCATCGGCCACAGCCTCCTGCTGTTGTTCCTGACGGGTTGCGCTGTGCTGCTTTTCTTGGCTCTGTCCTGCCAGCAGAGCTGCTGGCTGCTCCAATGTCTCTGCCCAACCCCCCCTTTCTGCAGCCCACACAGTCTTTCAGTTATGCTTTAAAAGTTCAAGTGATACCCAGGATCTGCAGTGGGCAAGTTTCCCAGCAGGATCTCACTCATGCTTTGAAAAAAAGAGAAAAAACACCAAAAGATGCTTTGAACCTGATCTGCTTTTGGTTCCTCCGTTGCGAGATGCAACGCCCAGCTGCAACATTTCCCCCTGCGCCACCACAGGTAAGTTGCCCAGGACACAATTAAAACCATTACACATCAACTTCAGTGCTCAGCTGAAACACCCCGAGGCACCTCGAGACTTACCAGGAACTTAAGCCCTGTCCCTTCCTTAGCTCTGCTGCTGGCTGCAGCAGGCAGTCAGCAGGCTCCCATCTTGCAGGCTGCAGCCTCCTGTACCTCCCACCATCAGCCCAATCAACCTCTGCGCCCAGCATGGCCAACCCACGGTGTTCAGCTCTTTTACTAGAGTTACTTTGGCCTTAAAATTTAATTCCCCTGCCATGTCTTCGGGTTTTGTAACACATTGTTTGATGGTTGTCAGTCTCCCTTTATATTTTTATGTTTATCTTTGCTTATGCTCTCCTAGGAGAGCAAGCATCTTAATATGCAGATAAAAGGCAGTGTGGTCTTGGTTCTGGGCTTTCTGGGGGCGAAGATCTGCTGGTGGAGAGCAGATCTAGCACCCTGCAACTGCCTAGTACTGCCTACACACCAGGGACAGCCAAACATGGTTAATGTTCTGGGGTATTTGTGCTTCTTCCTGATACATCCATCGCTTACTAGAAAATGTTCTGATACATCACTGTAGCAATATCCTTCATTTATACTAATCCCTTGCAAATAGCAAAATCAAAAAGGTAAAGGATGGAAAGGTGTTGTTTCTCATTTCTCTCAACTTCTATTTGTAGTTTGTCTGGAAATTGTCTCCTTTTTGCTACAAAATCACTTCCTTTCTATGTGCTTTCTTCTCTGAGAAGCAGCTAGACGTATTGACTGCTGCTGCCGTCACCAGTGATATAGAACCATAGACTCAGGAGTTAGCACACATCGATTTAGTACTCATCAATTATTTTGTAATGAGTACCACTGGAGAAATACAAAATGTCAGCAAGACAATGAAATAGCAGAACTTATCTAAAAATAGATCTGACATAGATACATTCTGCAGAAAATCCAATGCTTCCAACATACAAAAATCAAATTTTCAGACCAGTCAGTTCATTGTTTTTATATTTTTCAACATTTCTAGATGCATTCTATTAGAATCTGCCCTTTAAGGAGCATGCTCACATCACAAAATTGATTACTGTAGCTAACCTGGTTCTCACACCAGAATCTCCTTGAGCCCTCAGTTTCGTGGGTACCTTTACATCAGTCAGGACAATCCCAGCTCAAGTTTCATTGAAGACAGCTAATAGAGTTACCGTGTTCCACTAAGAAGTGTTTTCTTTCTTTGCCTGATGCTTAGCCAGCTTCACTGTTATTCACTTGTCCACCTGCTCTCAGTATGTGATTTTCTATCTTTAACATTTTAAGACAAAATTACAGATCAATATTTCTCGCAACATCAGCTTTAACCATTGACAGTGATGATGATGGATGGGACATACCTTTCCCCATTGTTAGGACACTAATTCCCAGCCCATTTCCTGCCCTGCATTCCTAAGCTTACTCATCACATTCCTTACCTTCCTAGTTGACCACTTTATTTTTATTTTAAAGCATGCCTTCCCACAACCACTGCCCTCACCCTTCTCCTCTGGGTCAGCTTCCAGTATCACCTCAGGCCTTCAGAACACGCACTTACAGGCAGAAAGCAAACAAATCCAAGTCCAATAAGACATGTGACAGTTTTCTGTTGCAGACTCATTTTCCTCATGCACTAGTGCACTTCCCAGAGGTCAGGATGTGGCTCATTAGCGTGCTGTAAAGAGCAAGCCAGGGGACTCAGGAGGATGTACACTTTAAGGTATGGGCACTTTTCAGCATCTCATGGGGAGGACATCAAAGGATAGGGTTCCTGGCATGATCATCAGCCTTCCAACCATTGTGAAATGCTTTCTTTCCAGAATTCTTTTTTATGTTCTCTTGTACTGCATGAAATCCATATTCAGCTTTTGAAATTTTCAGACCCCTCACCATCTTCATCAACTGCTGTTCTGTCCCTGAATCTGGACACGTGACACATTCCTGTGGCTCACTCCCTCCTTGAAGCAGTGGAAGGTGGGATGAGGGCCCTGCAGAGACACAGAGCTGCAGCCAGGGAGCTCCCAGCACGTCCTGCGGGATGTGATGCTCCTCAGCCTGGGGCCTCCTTTGTCCTCCTGTGAGAGGCCTTGCAGCTGTACCTAGCGCATGGGATCCTGGAGCCAGAAGAAGGGTGCAGGTCAGCTTGGAGATGTCCTGGAGACAACATGGTCATTTGGTCTTATGGTTTAGGACCATGGGAAAGAGTAGGTTGGGTGAGCATCATTTTTAAAGGATGAGCTGACAGATCTAGATTGGAGAGGAAAGATCCCTCATTCTCTCTTACTTTCTAAACATCTAATAAACCTTAAGCACTAGAACACAAGCAATAATAATAAATGACAACATTATTATTTCTTATCATAATATTTTTGTTTCTTATAACATCTGTTATTATTCAGAGAGATTTGTTGTTGGGAATATACCATAGAATTTAACTTTATTATTGAAAACAACTTAGCAAATGAAGAGTTAATCATCCAAAAAAAAATATGGTTGGGAAAAACAGCTGTATGGAATACCCAGTCTTGTCACTTGTGCTTATATCACCATCGCATGAACTTCCTCGGAGCAAGGAGGGGCTGTGGGTCATGGGAAGAGAGGAAGGGGTGTGCAGGACAAGAAGCAGAATGTTTTGCATCACTCTGAGCTATTATTTTAGGCTGTTACTCTTTTCCCTAAGCTCTTTGGGGCCACCTAGGAAAAATCCTATTGAGATGAATGGGAAAAAAAATACCTACTTATAGATCAGTTCTGCTGAAGACAACGGGTGTATAAAAAGAATAACTCACAAAAAATGAAGCTATGATAAGAGCAGCCAGCCCCGGACACAGGGCAAGAACACAGCTGGCAGCAACAGCCATTGTGGGGAAATGCATGATGCATAGGAGCAGGGTGTATGTGATGTGCTGTCTGGAGGTCAGGCGCCTGCTGAACTGCCACAGGAAACTTGCTGAGGCAGCCCAGGACCCACAGGCTGTGACTGGCTTTGGCTCTCCTCCCATGTTCCACATGCAAGTTTCACAGCTGGCACAGCAGAAATATGGCACGCCAGATCACACATTCATGGTACACTGTGTTGACACAGAAAAACACAGAAGATGACAGTCCTGTGACAGAGCACTGAGATGTTTTCAGTTCTTGCAGTGACCTGATTTCTGACTGATCATAAAAGCAGACAGAAGTTATTTTAATCTAAAACTTTGATTTTTGTACTGCACCTAAATAATTAATAAAGCAACAAAATTATCCTCTAAATATAATCATCTACAAAGGTAGATGCAGCCATGTAGAGAAAAGAGACAATGTTGTCTTATTACCTCTGTCCTTAAAAAAACATCCCCTCAATAAATCTGGAACAGAAGTTGAAAAACATTTGTCAGTTTTCTCTTTATGGCCAGAGCATCATCATCAATGAGCAGAATATTCGTCATTGTAATGGAATCAGAATCCAGCTATAAATTAATGTCTGTCTATTTACATATAAATTATGCCCTTATGTGAATATGTGAATAGAGTTAGGGAGATAGCTCTCCCTATACTAGGCCTGTTTTCTAGAGGGGTATGTACGTTAAATATTTCTGGACATGCTAACTCTGCAAGACTCATGTACTGCAGTGGTTGAATGTATCTAATCCTGATTATTCCTAATCTTAAATCAGAGAAAATCCTCCCCTCCCCTCTGCCATCACCTGATCTTGATTCCTGGATTACCTTATAAATACCTAATTGCTCATGAACATGAATAATCTTCTTTAAATGTATACCCTATATAAATAGGGCATATCTTTCATTATCTCAATTCCAAGCATTGTTTCCATGCTATTATGTCTCTAGGTAAACTCTAGAAGAAAACACTGGAAATCATCTAAATTCTGAACGCTTTTCCCCTTCTCCAAACACAGAGCACATCCATGAGGAAGAAGTGGCAGAGCACCACAGAATCAGAGCTGAAAGTTGAAAGAGACCCACAGGGTTCATCGAGTCCAACTCCTGGCTCCCAAAATTCAAACCATGTGACTGAGAGCATTGTCCAAATGCTCCTTGAATTCTGGCACCTTGGAGCCGTGACCACTTCACCAGGGAAGCCTGTGCCAGTGCTCAACCACTCTCTTGATGAATAACCTTTTCCTAGCACCCAACTTGATCCTCCCCTGACACAGCTCCATGCCGTTCCCTTGGGCCCTGTCGCTGTCACCAGACAGCAGAGCTCAGCGCTGCCCCTCCGCTCCCCTCATGAGGAAGCTGTAGGCCGCCATGAGGCCTCCCCTCAGCCTCCTCTGCTCTGGGCTGAGCAAACCAAGGGGCCTCAGCCGCTCCTCGTATCCCTTTCCCTCTAGACCCTTCACCATCTTTGGAGCCCTCCTTTGGACACTTTTTAATAGTTTAATGTCCTTTCATTGTGGCACCCAAAACTGCGCACAGTGGTTGAAGTGAGGCCATGGCTGCGCAGAGCAGAGCAGAAGTCGTCCCAGGGGCTGTGCCCACTCAGTGCACTGACATGCCTCTGAGGTTGTCCATGCCAGTAAATGAGGCTGGGTGCTGGAACTGCAGGGCCTGCATGGCTGAGTCATCAAAGCAGTCCTTGGGAGGCTCCTCCTGTGCAGCTCTCAGTCACTGCTCAGGAATTAGCCAAGACCACGAGCCATTCCCAACAGGGAGCTTGCATGTGACCACCCTGGTTTGGAAGCAAGGACCAACAACAGACAATTACTGGTTTGTTAATTAACAGCTTAGCACAGCAGGAGCTAGTAGGTGCCTAAGCGCAGCTGCCTCATGCAGTTGCACCCACCTCAGGCATCTGCAAGCAGGTTGGCAAGCAAGGCACAAGAGCTGCGGGACACCTCTGGACATGGGGAGGGGTGGTTTCATGGGTTTCATGGAAATCCACAGTATGATTTTGTGAGACCCAGAGCCCATGTTTAGGCTGTACTCACGCTGCAGCAGAGGGCAAGATTCTTGTGTGCCCCAACCATATCTCACACCCTGGGGACAGAGTTGTGCCTGTGGGCACAGCAGCTCCTGACCCCACTACGGGTGAAACCTGAGGGCAATGTGTTTTATTTTACTTGCTACCATGTGAGAAGTTTCTGAATAGTCAAAGACAAAGCCAGAGGTGAAGAGGAAGGTAGAGTTCTGTAAAGTCGGGAATAGCAGAAGAAAGGTGTACACAAGGTAGTGATGAACATCAAGTGAAATTTCCAGGCAGCAAACTGAATGTGATATATGATTATGATAAGGATTATTTTCTACAGCACAAAGGAAACTGGAAGTAGTTGTCATAGGACATTGTGGTAGTCCAAAGCATAGATGGGTTCAAAATTCTTATTTTTCATTCTCCAAAAGAGTTAACACTGTTAATTACTGCCCGCCCATTATAGCTTATTATTTGCATTGCTTATTATCTAATGACTTTCCACTGGCTGTTTCATAATCTTTCAGTTCATTTTAATTTGTGTTGATTAATGCAATTACAAATTACAGTGTAAACACTATTTACATACTTGTTCCATGACTCAAGCATTTGTTCCTTAGGCACAGCTAATCAAAAATGCATGTGTCCAGTCTATAAAATAATCATCTTGGTTAATTAATGTTTATTAACCAGAGCTTAAACAGGAATCCAAAAGATCCAATCTTTTCCAATCTTTTCCAATCTAATCTTTTGGCCTTATCCAAAAGAAAACTGGATCTTTGCCTTATTTAAATCACTGGATAACCTTGAGCAAGAATGGTAGTACCCCATCAGAGACTGGCCTGCCAGATATCCAGGATATGGAACATGTGCATACGTGCTAGGAACAGTTTTAAAAGAAGAGAGTAAATCTTCCATACCTGTTAAAGGGATGTATCATCATTACTGTAGCTCAGAGCTGGATTACCTTTGGATATACAAAAATAGCTTCAGCAGCTGTGTAAGGTGAGTTTTGACTTCAGAGATTAGTGTTTCACAGGAAGAAGAGATTCTAAGAAAGTCCCTACTTACAACTATGTTTTAGGAATTAATAGTTCTGAAGTCAAGCCAAATAAACTGATGAATCACTTCAGTAACAACACTGAAGTGACTTGACTTTATGTAGCTCTGGTCCCTATTTCTGCTAAATTAGACAGTGAAGTTAGACAATTAATGAGTTACAGAAGAATAAGCATCAACACAGAAAGTTCCAAGCAGAGTTGCACAAAGTATTTAATAACTATCCACATATACTTTTACAACAGACCAATAAGTTGAGCAATAAGAACAAGTTTGTCCTATTTATTTCCTCTGTTCATCATACACATAAATTTGTTTTTTCATATTTTTCCTTCCTTCCTTCAAACCTGGCAGAGTGTGTTTTACTTAGTCTGATGCAAAAAGCACTACACTACCTAAAACTGTACTTCTGTAGAGGTACTTTGTACTTCTGTACAAAGGAGGGTGTTTTTTTTCCCTCTGTAACCACCTAACAGCTTGATCAATGAGGCATGTTCAGATCTGTGCTTTTAAGTATTTTCCCTTCAGTAGGATATAAGTTCTAAGTTTTTGAAGCTCTAGGTAATAAGACCTTACAGCTACGTAAAGGTCTACACCAGCTGTCAGTCAGCTAGCCTTCATTTCATCAACTTGCTTTTGAACAAATCTGTGCAATTACAGAGTCCTCAGCCCACAGTGGAATATTCTGGGATGTCTGCATAGAGTTGTTATAATGAGTATTAGCGTATTAGTGGAAAATACCTTGATGGAAGAAGTAATCTCCGGGTTAAAGAGAAAAAGAGTATCATGATTGTAGACCTATGAAGTTCTGCTTTCTAGATATGACCAGTTTCTAGAAAGTTACACTGGAAATGAGTCCTGCAGTTATCCATTTTTGAGCTCGTTTGTATCTTAATATTTTAAATGGGCGTATTAGAGAAGTATATATGTCCCAAATTACCGGGCCACAAGCACTGACAGCAATGCAATTCACCATCAGTGAGGTGGAAATGCTGGCTAATTGAGAGATGGGTGAAAACTGTTGAACTGGCAGAATTGCCTGAGAGGACAACTAGCACAGAGCTACAGAGAGCAGCAAGATAAGCACTTTGTCTTGCAAACGTGTAGACCTCCAATCACATTGTCTTGACATCCTAAAGGCATTAAGCTTTCAATTCCCTTGCATCTCCCTTGCATGTGTTATTTTCTCCTCCCTTTGTGATCCAGTTTACATATATCAGCAGCCAGCCCTAAATGCTTGTATTAATGAGTCTGTGCAGCTGGTGTGCTCAATGGCACAAAAGAGTCTTCTCAAGTGTGCCAGATTGAAGAGCTGTGAACACTTTTCCATATCCTCTTTGTATCTCAAAGACCAAAGTAAGAAGCCTTGCAGGTGGCATCTTGTATGAGTTTCAGCCAGGTCCATTCATGAAAGTTTTGCTGGGCAACTGCTCAAGCACAGACCCTGGTATAATGCAAGGAAAGATGTCAGTAGAAAGCTGAGTTTTGCTGATGTGAGCTTGAAAGTGACCTTCCACATCAAATTAAAAAAAAAAAAAAAGAAGAAGAAGAAGAAGAAAGAAAAAAAGAATTATCAGCAAGCTGCACCAAATCTCCAATCTTCTTGTGAATTCAGAAAATCCTAAGGAAGGGCTTTCTGTTTGTTGATGAAAGAGAACTGATGACCAGCTTCTAGAATATGCAAAAATCTGACACCATAGAAGGGGCAAGAAAGTAATTTGGCAGCCAAGAAGCATATTACTGTTTACCAGTTCCTTTCCTGTTGAAATTGACAATTTGGTGGTTAGAAAACTTAATTCCTGTAGTATTTTATTGATAGATGAAAAAGTTATCAGGCAACAGCTGAACAAAAAAATACTTCAAAGCTCTCTTCAGAGAAAAGAAAAAGTTGAAGTTAGCATTGATCAGAGTCAAAAATAATGGAAAGATTTCTTTAAAAGTATTGGAAGCATTTCGTGCTACAGACCTTTTCTACTACATCCTTTTCTCTGGAGACTTGTTCTATATCTCTGTGAGAGAGGAGGTTTTGTCTCCAGCCATCCCTTACTTCAGCCAGAACGTTGAACTGTCCAGGAGCAGCAGAGCTGTGGTGATACTTTAAAGGTTAGAACATAATCTGTAATGTAGGCCACATTTGATCGATGAATTGGTTCAGAAGTCAGTGGCACAATGGCACTTTACTCTGCAAGTACTTTGGTGCATTACATACACAAAGCAAGTGCTTGTCCCAGCTTTATCTCCTGCTCTGTTGTACTCGGCTTTTTTAAGAGTTCAAGAGCAGATCTACTTGCTAAACCTGTCCTGGTTAGGTGGAGGTTTTGGATGAAAATGAACTGACCAGCATCCACTACGTATTTGGCATGTTGCTTGTATGACAGCCTGCCAGATTTTTCAAAGAGCAGGCTTATTTGGTGATGTATGTGAAAATCAGTAGAAACAGTGTCCAATTTCATTTAACAAAAAAGTAGAAAAGGGATAAAAGATTGTTTGGTTTCTTCAAAGTAGAAGAAAGGCTCTCCACTTCCCTTGCCAAATCTTGGGGCAGACATAGTGAGAGGCTGAGACAACAGCATCACTGTTTGATGGAGCCCCTACAGGGAAGGGACAATTAGCTTTACACCCAATATGGAGGATGTCAGGATTGCTGTGGGATGGGGGAGGAAGGAGGAATGGGAGCAGTTTCATTTCAAAGAGTCTGATCTGCACCCAGTCTACTTTCTTCTGCTTCAACAGAGATTGAGCAGAAGCACTCATGCAGGACAGCACAGGTGACAGGACTGCCAGCTCTGGGGAGTGCAGCGCTCTCAGGTCTCCAGTGCCATTCCACACAGTGCTCCCCTCTGAACCCAATTCGTGGTGATGAATCCATTCATTAGTAAGATGTCAGCTCCTGTCTCAGGTCAGTCTCTACACTGGCCATTTGTTAAGCTTAAAAAACAATCAGCCGTTTTGTGATTCTTCCCATGCTCCTCCTCATGATTAGTGGGAGCTCTCTGTAACTACCGCAAAGTCATTTCACTATATTTTCTCAGATAGGGCCCATGCACTTCTTGCAGAATGCCTGAAGAAAATATGACAACTGCTAGATTAATCGTGTGCTCTGATCACTTTTGTCTCATTGTCTCCCGATACCTTTCCGGCAATCTTCAATCTTACATTAAGATTGTAAACTCTAATAGAGTCTTTTTTTTCCATATTTGCATGAACCCTTACACAGAAAGTTGTGATATTTTGATATCAAGGTGAAAGCAAGCAAGCAAGAAAAAGAATTCAGCATAGTTCCACACAATCTAATGCACCTATTCCTTGCCTGCTCCACTCACTTTTTAAGCTATAGTTCCCCTCGAGTAAACAAAAGCTGTGGAAGACTTGCATGTCTACAGTCCAGCTTTAGTGAATACAGCTTGAAGGATGAATCCATGCAATAGGATGCAGGCTCAGTTGAAAATTTATTCTGTTTTTAGGAGATGTTATTTTTCTTACCTTAGAGATAATGAAGGGATAAAGTCTTTATCTCCTCCTTTCCCTATTTTTGCTATTTCCCCTTTCATAGTTATTGACTGATTATTTAAACAAAGAAAGGAAAGAAAGAAAAAAAGAAGTCCTTTTTTTCTTCAGACTTCCAGCTGTGTTGGCATATCTGTTATTTAGATGTTCCCAGGTCTGGCACAGCACAATAGGATGGCTCTGCAGAGCTGTATGAGACTTGTCTCCCCTTATTAAGTTTCAGTCTATGGTTGAATGGCAGAGGAATTTATAAGCAGAGTTAGATATACAGACCTAGGAAGGGCTATAATGAGGGGTAGGAAGTATTCTGTATCTGTATCTATTCAGGCGTTACAGAAAACTCCTTGCTGTGGTTTCGTTTCCATTTCATTTTCCTCTCACGATTCCACTATTAGCTGTTAAGTGGAATACACAGCAGGTCCTCAAATGGGAGTATATGAATCCCAGCATTTGTCATCTATGTTAAGAAAACTGCATGCTGAGGGAGACAGTTCTCCAGGCTTTCTTGACTCTTCCTCAGATTGGCAGCTATTTTTTCAGACAGGCAGTGGGAGTTGAGCCTTACAAACTTTGCAAAAAAACTCTTTTCTCTAAAATCTTTCATTAATGGATTTTTTTTATTCTTGTGCTATAAAAATGGAACAGAGAGGGAATCAGATTCTCGTGGGAGAGAGAAATTTTAGTAGGCAAAAGAGATACCCAAAACTCCATGCTCTGCATTTAATATTGTCACTGATTCATTTAGTGATGCTGAACAATTTGTTTTATGTCTTAATTTCTGTATCTCTAGAGTGAGGCTAATATTTTTGTAAGTACCAAAAGTAACTCACCGGAAGGATGCTGAGTGACAAGTAGCACTGCCACGTAGTGGAGCATGCACAATTAGGAGAACGCTGATCTTATCTGATTAACATCTTAAAGCACTAATCGATAAATAAAAAAGAACTTCTTAAGCCATCAAAAGGTTATCCAGTCATTCAAGGACTCTTGAAATACTCTCATGAAGCACTCCAGATGAACATTTACTTAGTGTAGGGAATTTGTTTACTTAAATTAGTATTTCCATTACATTACACTGATCTATAACTTTGCGATACTTTCCTGTGTTAAAACTGACCTCTTTCTTCAAAAGTGGTCAGCTTTTCACCCCAGCTGTTTTTGCTGTAGGATATATACGCCATGTGATTTACACAGTGTTCACTCCTGTTTACTTCAGAGACCTTGTGTTTGATAAGTTTGTGTTTAAAGCACTGTAGGGTTTACAATTTTTTTTAAAGTGTATCATGCTATTGGGGTTTTACCTCAAATCAGTTATAATCTGATGTTACAATATCCCTGTAGAGGACTCAGAGAACTGGCATATGATGACTTAGTAAATCAGTGATGTAGATGTTACAACAAAATGTATAAACATAGGTACACATCTGTTTGGGTTTTTTTGTTTTTTTTTTTTAAATCTAAAATGTGATTAAAGCTGCAGTAACTTGTCCTTATTTTATCAGGTCACATCTGCATTTCCCGTTGACTTAATGCAAAACTGAATGTTTTCTTAAAAGTAAAAATCTGCACATGAAGTGCTCAGATGTTGTCTTACAGCAGTATTTTCAGTTGATGTTTTATTCAGATTTATTCACATCTCCATCATCTCTGGTAAATCTTTATCTGTTCAGTTGTTTCGTCTTTGCTAACATCCTAAATAAACTCTAAAATTGTATAATCAAATTAAATTTGCTTAACTTTCTAAGGTTTTGCTTTATAAGAAAAAATAGTCTAATGAATAGGCCAGTGGACTAAAAATGAGGTGTTTGATGGTCATTCACTTTCCACCTCAGTCATATGACCATCAGCAACAAAACATGATTTTTATTTATTTATATTGTACACACATCTATCTGTAAAATTAGGAAAGCACTTTGTTTTCTTTCATGACTGTCAGAAGAAATAAAATCTATTAATGGCTATGAGGCATTCAGATAGTGTGATGAGGAGGAAGACATGGATACGTGCAGTGTCAGAAAATGTGTCAATGTGTCTGGACACAGGATCTTGCTCACCTACATGAGCACTGAACCAAATAGCTTTTTCTCAGCAGTTCCAGAGTACAGCTCAGGAGTTAGCACAGGGAACCATTTCCAGTTGTGTCTGGCTGCTCTTTGAAAGATGGAGAGTTTGATAATACAGACCTGGCGAGCCAGCTGGCCAAGGTGCAGAGGAAGGCCCTCAGCCATGAGGAGACAAGCAGCCTGCTGGTCCTGAAGTACACCGTCTTCTCACTACCAATGGGACTTACACCATGAACATAATTCCTGGTGATACAGTTAGATCTTCAAACCACAGTATATGCTATGTTACTGTTTTATGTGAGCAGATGTGCTCTCAGTTTATGAAATTTCTTGGATAGCTGTCTGCTCTGCACTGTTCAGAACATAAAGGACTTTCCAATTTTCTTTTAATCTTTTAATTGAAAAATGGAGAACAGGATAGCCACTCTGGTTGCCTCTGCTCCCAGAGAACATGCCTGAGAGTCCCGTTCAAAGCCTTGGTCTGAATTTAGCAGACAATTTCTTATTTACTTCATCAGCTCCAGTTGGCACAATGCACTTTAATTGCACTAATCTATATCACAGAATCACAGAATCACAGAATTGCAGGGGTTGGAAGGGACCTCGAGAGATCATCGAGTCCAACCCCCCTGCCAGAGCAGGTTCCCTACAGCAGGTATATCTTATATCTATTTCATATTCCACCATTACAAACTTCATTCAGGCAGCATGGAGTTATCAGAGTGACCTGGCCAGAAGAGTTCTTAACCTAAGTTAGAAAGAACTCTCTCTTTTCTCTCTTTTCTTAATTTTGAAACAGCCTTACCTGAGCACTGATCGTGCAAATCATTCTAGCCAGATGAGCCCATGCAGCTGCACAGAGCTCCAGCCAAGCTGCAGGTATCTGTCCACAGGGCAGAGTTTGGTCTTACGTTTCATTTTAAAAGTGAAATGATTTATACCAGTTATACTGTCTCTGGTTACGTTTGTGCTCAGTTTCATTTTCTGGTTTGCAATTCACTTTTTCCTTATGTATTATTTCTAGCACCAAAACCAGTCTGTAAATGAGCTTCCTTTAGAAAAATGCTGTGTTTCTACATCAAGCCTCTTTCCCAGCTGTATGGTTACGTTTGTTTCTTTTTTTATGCTGTGAAAGTGCCTGGAGACCTATGGAAGACAGGCACCATACGGGTTAAGTGTTTACATCACCATTTTGTTATTATTAAACTATTACCTTACACTGACAATTATATATTTCTGCTTTTGTAACATACCATTCTGCTGTCCATGCTCTGCAGGACCCCTTTATTTACTGTTTGTTACACTCTGTGTTTATTACAGAACGGTGTTATTTTGACTACGTTGCCTTGGTAGGTTTTTACAAATTGATAACATTAAATTAATCCATGGATCTTTTCAGAGTCAAATCTCTTTCAATATCTTCTCTTTCTTAGCTTATCTTAGGTTAACATTTTTACCATAAAAATGTTATGTCTGTGCTGTGATATCTTGTATGTGGCTTGTCTTATTTCACAGAACACAGAATCCCTGAATCCCTGAGGTGGGAAGGGACCGCTAGAGATCATCCAGTCCAACTCCTCTGCTCAAAACAAGGTCCCTTACAGCAGGGTGCTCAGGGCTGGGTCCAGTCAAATTTTGACAGTGTCCAAGGACACTCCACAACCTCTCTGCTCCGGCATTTATCTGATCATCTTCAAATTATGTTTAAATGGAATTTCCTGTATTTCAACTCATACCTATTGCCTCTTGTCCTTTCACTGGCACCACTGAGAGGGGCTGGCTCTGTCTTCACTACTTGATGAGATCCCCCTGAGCCTTCTCTTCTCTAGGCTGAACAGCCCCAACTCTCTCAGCCTCTCCTCACATGGCAGAGGTTCCAATCTCTTAATCACCTTCGTGGATCTTTGCTGGACTCTGTCCAGCATCTCTCTTACACTAGGAAGCCCAGTACTGGACACCGTACTCCAGATGCATCTCAGCAGTACTGACAGCGTACTCAAAACTGATAAGCAATGTCAAATATTTGAAGTATGCACTTATACTAGGTGACTGTCAGCTGTAAAGTCGTATGTCTGATGTCATGTATATCTATATAATAAGTTGAGCCGGTCCAGCAAAGGGTCGCTAAGATTATTAAGGGATTGCAGCATCTATCATACAGGGAGAGGCTGAAACAGCCAGGGTTGTTTAGATTGGAGAAGGCATTTCTCGTTGGTATCCAGTGACACAATGTAAAGAAATGGCCTCATGTTGTGACAGGGGAGGTTTAGGTTGGATACCAGAAATAATTTATTCATGGAAAGGGCAGTCAGGCATTGGAATGGGCTGCCCAAGGAAGTGATGGAGTCACCATCCCTGGACATATTTAAGAGACATGTGGGTGTGGTGCTTAGGGACATGGTTTAGGTGGACTTGGTAGTGTTAGGTTGATGACTGGACTTGATCATGAGGGTCCTTCCCAAAGTAAATGATTCTATGATTCTATGACAGGACAAGAAGCAATGAGCACAAACTGAAATACAGGAAATTCCACTTACATTCAATATTATTTATTGTCCACAGCAGCCTTTGATAGCTTTGCTCCCACCTGATGAACACAGCTAAACCAGACATACCAAGTGGGGTTGTCTTCCCCATCTTCACACCCAACTCACTCTCACTTACTGGCATAACGAAAAACAACAATGGGACTATCTGGCTGAAAAATCACCCGTCTGTATAAAAACCATCTGATTGAAACCAGAATTTACTTCTGCCAGGTCCATTCCCTAAGCTAGTTCCCTGTGAGGGAAGGCACACATTTGTGCCAGAATCAGCTTGATGCAGAACGCTTTTTTCAGTGGCGCCGCCAGCTTAATGAATGGCTCAAACTGAGGCATGAGATGTTGTTCCTATGAAAAGAGTTCACACCTGAGAAAAGAACAAAGACCTACATTTAAGACTAGTGTCATGTCATCTAGACTGTATCCTCTTCCAAATTGTACTCTTATTTCTGAAAACAGATCCTCCAGGCCAGGACCAAAAGATGTTGGAGTCTTGGTAGGACCCAGAAACTTCCCACGTTGCAATACTGTAAACCTGTTTATCTTTCAAAGGGCTGTCAATTTGTAATCTTTTATTGATGTTACACTTGATTACACAAAAAAAAAAAAAATCAAAAAAAAACCCTACCGCTTTGAAGCAAAAACAAACACTATGTATAGCAGTAAATATCTTCTGCTTTGTCCAAGAATCAGCTGTCTTACTCCTATTTGCACTGCTGTTTCAGGCTGTACAGATTGCAGTTTTAATCTCTGTCATGAATGCTCCATCTCTTCATTCCAGGCTTGTTGTTTTATGGTTTCTCTGCATTTTCACCTTTCTTCAAAAGAAAGTAAGCTTGATTTTTATAATTAACAAATGATCTCCTCCACACTAACCATAATGCATGTATAATTAACAATGGAAGCAAAAGGTTGAGTAAACCAAAGGTCACGGTAATTGAGGCTGATTCCATTAGGCAGTGTTGGTATGTTATTGTTCCCAATGCAGAAATCTAGGTCACAGGAAATGATCATTCTTCTGTTAATATTGGGTCACCTGCAACTATTACTTTAATTAGAGTCACAAGTGGGAACTGCTAATAAATAACACGAAAATGATATATGAGTGGAGCTGTGTATGTGCTCTTACCAAAATAATTCAGAAACAATTAGATTCTTCCACACTTACTTATTGGGTAGTATTTTCCAGTATGAATACTCAATCATGTGTGCAAGGATGGAAAAGTCTTCTCTCCACTGATCTGCATCACTACCATTTTTTATCTCTTGATAATAAAAGAGGAAGGGGAAATTCAGGTCCGTGTGTTTTGATAAATTAAAATAGAGCTAGGATTAGGAAGGGATAATTTATCACATGAAAACTGAAGCACAAGACTTGAAGAAACACAAAAAAAGAGCAGCTTTCAACTCCTTAGATGAATGATGTATTGCTAAAGTACAAATAAACTGCCTGGGGAAAAGGACTGTGCTTAAAGCTAGAAGTTACATGCTTGGCTACTTAAACACACATTAAGTCTATAGAAATTGCAGTACTAGGGGTCTGCAGTAATTTCATTGATACTTCCATTGCCTGCAGTGGAGTTTTTTCTAGCAATGGATTTAGCTTTGCACTTCAGCAGTCTATATGGCGAAGCTTAATAACTACAGAGTATCCATCACATGCTGCCAGTGCTCTGTTCCTGAGAGATAAAATGCCAGACGGTTGGATGTTTTTTATATATTTACGGTTCATCACTCAGCTTTCCAGCTGCTGAGCATCAGCTCTATGTTCTTCCTTCCCCCATCTCCACCTGGCTCTGGCATGGAATCCTCTCTTCAATGGCCTCATCAACCAGCCAGGCATTGCCAGTGCTCACAATTCTGTGATTGTCAGATTTTGGGCACTTCGGTTTCCCTGCTCTCCTTTTCATCATCAGCACTTTGTTGCTGATTGCGCAAAGAATCTTTGCTGCTCTCACCATTCTGTATCTAACTGATTTGCTCACATTTATTTTGAGACTCAGCCATGCCTTTCTTATATGTACTCCAGGATATGCTGGAAAAAGTCTTGAGATCTTCCTGTTCCCACACCAAACTGATCTTCTGCTTCCTAGCTCAGCTCTGACCAAGGAGCAGCTCTTTTTCTCTTTTCATTCCATGATTTTTACTTCTGGTTGTTATCTGTAAGAATTTTGCATATCTATAAGGAGCGGTTGCTAAGATCTCCATGACATGCTTTCTTGCCCTCTCACATTTTTACTTGGAATCTGCATTAATTGTTTTCCAGCTTAGCTCTGTACAATGGGACTTAGACTACAATGATTTTTGAAGAAAGTCAGAAAAAAAAACTCAAAATCTGTTAAAACACCATGCTTCTATTTCCATTGCTTTTTTGTTTTTCAATTACAAGGGTATGGAAAATGTGAAGGGATCCTCTGCTGCTTGAAGACAGTCTCCATTTTAATGAGCTTGGGTTTCTGTCAGCTCACCCTTTAGAAACACGGTGTACTTCTGCAATTAATCTGTGAGTAAATTCTGATTTACTTTCATTGAAGTGGCAATGGTAAGCCGGGAGTGAAAGAATCTTGTTTTTGAGACTATGTTTTTGAGCACTTCAGGACTTGCTTATCAATTAAGATTTCACTCTTAAAATTCTTGTTTACTAATAAAAGTGACACAGAAAATGAGTGCTTGGAAATTATTGTTCTAGTTGCATATTGTTCTGGTCCAGTGGAGATGCAGGGAAGCTCCTTCCAAGCCTTGTTAACTTCTCTACCTGTTTTTTCAATATTCAATAGAATGAAGACAGGCTGACCTGAACGACCGCAATTAGCTCCTGTGATTGGAGTAATGGTAGATGGAAAAACAAAGTATATGTAGAAATTAACTGTAGCTTACCACCCACAGACTCACGAAGCAGGCACTTTCTCACTCTACGCCCCCAACTCCAAGTAATCATTTCCTTTCTCCACCACTGTATACTTTGAAAAATATTCTGTAATTTTTTCCTACCAGCTAACAATTCAATTTTTTGAGCCTGCAGTTCCCCAAGGAAAGTAGTTAAAACTCCTTAAATCAAGTTGCTATAAGGAGCCAGACAGTTTGAGTTGATGAAAACTACATACAATATAATGCAATAAAACTCACAGCCCAGTTTCGGTCATAACAAAATAAAATTTATTCCTAACACTGAGCTAACATTTTCTTATAGCTGTTATTCTTAAAGGCTACACATATTGACTTAAAAAGCATTAAAACATTAACGATTTGCCAACTATATGTCAGTGAATTTCTAAAAAAAATACTTCAACGTGGCTGTGGCCCTTTTGAAATTGTTCTTTAAGTCTGAAGATCCTACATGCTGGTTCAGCTTTCCTGTAAATTCCCCATCCTGTGCCAAGAGGGGCTCTTTAATACTGCTATGGCTTCTGATGAGCATTAGATGAAAAGCTAAATACCAATAAACCGATCGTCAGTGGATGCCTTGGCGAGTCAGTTTCCATGACTCAGTTTCTGCACCAACCTAAATAGTGAGCATAATCTCAGCCTTCATGCCAACTAGCATAGCTGAGCCACTGAGCGAGGACAGAAATGGCCACACATTCAAAGAAGGCAAAATAGCTCCTGGTTTGGAACTAAATGGAGTCTTGTAAAGGTGGTAAATATTGGAGGTTTAGAAAAGGGTTAGAAAAGTCTGGTGAAGCCAACATCTCAGACTTGACAGAGTGCTCTTAGTGGGCTGGTAATGAAGGCTTGACTGAAATGCAACTGACTTGGCTGCAAATAAGTAAATGTACAAAAAGGCATTTGTGATAAAATATTTTTCTCATACTACCATATTGAATGCTTACGATATTCTATATATCTCTCTAGATTTGCAAATTGAATGTTCTTGAGGATCTTATATTAAAACTTAAAGCTTTATAAAATGCTGCTTGATTTTCATAAGGCCACAAAATAAAGCAGAACAGCATATTCTGGCATAGCTTTTCCAAATCAATTTAAAAAAAAAAAATCACTTTCTTTCTTTAGCCCCATTGGCAAAAGCAAATGAAGCAGAAGGAAGACAGAAGAAAAATAAGAAACTTCTCTGCTACTAACATTTTCATTGGGTCATTAAAAAATTAGAACAATCCCAAAGGGCAAA